>JAQFZO010000158.1:0-35361 GCA_034695885.1 Geophilus flavus
CTAAGAGGGCCTACTAATTATGTTTTTTTTCTTTCCTCACTTCTTCCTTTTCATAAACTAAGGAATCGGATGTTTGATCTTCAGTATTATCATTTTATTTAATTGAAGCATCTGGTTCCGAAAATTGCATACTCGGTTTCTGTGCATTAGGTAAACTCCTTCTCAGTCAAAGGATATAGTTGGAAGTAGTTATCGATTGGTCAGCTTGCAAAAGGGCGGCCTGCGATTGGTTGTTAACTACTTCCAACTATATCCTTTGACTGAGAAGGAGTTTAGTTCTGAACACGTTAAGCTAGCTTATAGTAAAGCTAGAAGTGTTCACACTGGTTTCTAAGAACTAGTTCTTTCTTAAAAACTAGTTCTTTCTTGGCAGTGCGAATGGGGTATAAGCATACTCATCTAGAGTGCCTACAAAAGACATGATGGTATTTAGGTAAACGAAGATGAAGATTTAAGGATTCGTGGAACTTGTTTTGAGGGCTTTGTGGATTCATGGAATTTGTTCTGAGATCTCAACTCTTGGAACAGTTAATCTGTTTCTACCGTATTGGCTACTCTTCTCCCACATGCCACAGAGATTGAATCAAAATCAAGGTGAATTTGTTCTTGATTAATCCCTAGCCTTGACAGCACTTCATAGAATGACCAGGACAAGATGCAATTGAATTTAGTTGTTACAAATAGCAATTTAAAGCAAACTGTGCAATTGTAAAATATAGTAAATGCTGTGAAATTTGGACAACAAAATGTGTCCGGTCTTTACAGCTGTCTGTATTTCACTATGACCAGATTTCATAGTGTTGACTGCATTTTAATTCCTTATTGAATACTTTATAAGTTTTGATATGGTGCCGTACATGGTTTATTTTTATTAAATATCACATCAACATCAATAATCAGAACATCTGAGATGCTTCTTTGAGATTGCTGTTTACGTGGATTTATCGATGGACCGGAGAAAGGAGAAAGCACAGCAGATACGCATCTTCACCATACCAACTTCCCAGCATTCCTCGCTTCCTTTGTCTGCGAATGGCAGACAAAATGACGAGTATACAACTCCTGGCCAAAGTATTACTGTACGTCCAAGAAAAAATTGTTTCCATACGGTAATTTTGTTAATTTTAATTTTGTGATAAATTATTTCAATTGCACTAGATCACTTGTTTGTAATAGTAACAATTAAACCACAAATTGTTTAATAATAAAACTGTATAATGGAAAACACCATGTACTGTACAAACTTCAACAATGGTCCCATAACAATTTCCAATACAAATGTCAACAATATTCCATGTTTGTTCAATCCCCTTTTGCTTCTATTTATTTATATGAGTGATCCTATCTGTGCAGTTTCATTTTTTGAAATTGGACATTTGATACAAGTCAGGTCCAGTGAGCTTTGATATATTTCTTGCATCATTTTCTTTGTAAAGTAAAGCCAGTTCTTGTCATTGGTTTTGTCCTATTGATTTCCTGGTTTGCTTTTCTATTTTTGGATGTGGATGTGCCTTAACAATTTCAATTGGTCAAAAGACTCAAAAGCCCAAACCAACCCAAACTTTTGACTTCCAACATTTGATCCCAACATTTACTGAACAATGTGTACATGATCTCATCTTTCTTAACTCTTTTCACTCCCACCTTCAAGTCAATAAAGATCAATTGTGGCCTTGATTTGGGATGAGTGAGTGACATCATTCTAAAAAAAATGGCCATCAGATGTCTCCCAACATTTTGAATTATCTAATGGATCTTCTTCTCCTCCCATAGATTGCCTCATTTAAGCTTCATTCCCTTATTTATGTCACTTAACTTAATTGATCACAACACAGTAAATAAACAACTAACTGTAAGACTGCAAGTGGCATTGATTTCATTCTTGGTGGAGACTGGAGAGTACACTAATGGTCAACAGACAATTAAATTACAATTTAACACAAAACCAAACATGTTTAATTTGAATATCCTCTTGAGTACAACTTAATTTTTATTCATTCAATGAATCATTGTGTCCAGGGCTTTGAAAAGCTTCTGGGAAAGGGGAATTATAAGATATTTCACTATTTTTACATCTTAATCTGTCTTTTCCAAGAGTTGAACACAGTATTTACACCTTCAAATCACTTCCAACTTGTTTTCCCTCCCATAAATCCCCTGCAAAACTTTGAAAGCAGTGACTGCCATTTGCAAACCCATTAAACCCATGTCAACAGCTTTAAGTGCCACTTGACTGTCCACTTTCCTAAAACATTACAAACCTGTTCAAGGCCTTGAAAACTCCCATGACAAATCACTTCCTTTCACTGCAAATCTTCTCTTAATTAATAGATAAATATTTAATAAAATTAGAAAAACCAATCATCGGTTTTACATTGGATACAGTCCTGTGTTTAATTTTGTGGAATAAATTGTGCTTTTTATAATTATCCAGCCAAGTGGCACTGACCAAAGTGGGTTCACCCAGGCTCTCTTTCTGTACGTTTACATGGTCGAAATATTGCGCCGAATCCATTCTTATTTAGGGTGCACATGTGCAGAAATTCTCCCTACTCTATCTACGAGTCGCTAGAATAACGCCTCGGACTACTCACTCGTACCATTCTACCCTAAATAGGAATTGACTCGGTGTAATACTTGTATTATTGTTAGATGAATCTACGTCATTTATGGGCTCACAGCAAAGTATACAGATCACTTGGTAGCGCAATTCGGGCATGCGGGAATTTGTTTCCATGGTTTCTTAGTGCGCATGACGTCAAGTCGAGGCCTAAGATCTTTGCAGACATTCTTCACAAGCTTGATTGACTATCAAAACAAAGGTGAGGCATTTTTTATGACTTAAAATAGTCCCAAAATCTGCCTATGTGATAAATTCATAATTTCTCTCTCAATTAGACTAAATTTCAGCTCAATCAAAGCAAACTTTTTAAATTATGGATTGTATTATCCCATATGTCGTCTTCAACTTTTTGACAATTCCTTGCTCTACTGGCTAGAACTGGTCACATGATAAAAATAGATCTACGGCACATCCTATGTCCCAAGTTAGCCTCGAACAGTATCAGTATCAGTGCGACGTTTTGCCACAGCAAATCACAGGCGACTATCCCGATTTGCACCCCCTGAGCGGCACTGACCAAAGTAGACTCACCCAAGTCCCTCTTAGATGAGTCTACTTCACTTAGGTGTTCACAGAACAGTTAACAGTAGCTGGCTCAAAGCTAAACAGATTCTTTCGATTCTATCAATTCTTCCGATTCTTGCACTTGATTGGTCGCGATTCATAACTTAGTCGATTCATAACCCCTTGCAGAGGGTATGGTCGAGTTTTCCTAT
Organism: Geophilus flavus; assembly: GCA_034695885.1. Lineage (NCBI taxonomy): Eukaryota > Metazoa > Arthropoda > Chilopoda > Geophilomorpha > Geophilidae > Geophilus > Geophilus flavus. The sequence goes on from JAQFZO010000158.1 coordinate 3,340, forward strand.
CAGAATTTCAGGGTTATGACGTCAACTGTGGAAGGTTATGGATCGATTAAGCTATGAATCGCGACCAATTAAGTGCGAGAATCGGAAGAGTCGAAAGAATCTGTTTAGCTTTGAACGCAGCTTATGTATAGTTTAATGTAGAAGTGGTGTTGAGAATTTTTTCATCCTTATAAGAAATTAGACTGGGTGAGTCTATTTTGGTCCATGCTAAGTGACAGTCAGGGCAATTTTGCAAACTTCCAGTAAAATGTTTTAATCCACAATATTTTCATGGGCATGCGCAGAGTCCTGCACGGAACAGTTCAAAGGACGTTTCAGACATTAGAGCACATACTAAAAGAAAAATTAACATCTGCAACTTCCTCTTTAATCTGTATCCATTTATTGTGGAGCTCTGTTGACGATGTGGCCCATTTTCACATGTCCAACTGGCTACTAAACTACGTAAGGTTCTAGCATTCCATTGCACTGCACTACCGTAACTCGTATTTCAGAATTGGCAAAAACTCACAAAACACAAAAATCTATACTTCGCAATACATTTGTGTTTGTGACATCACAAGAACACGATCCCTATGGGCAAATCTATACTTTTGCAATACATTTGTGTTCTTGTGACATCACATGAACACGATCCCTATGGGCATTTAATATTATGGGATCATTTGCCGAAAGTGTCGGCGCAACATCGGACGGGTAAACATTACGTATACGTTGCTCAACCATTGTACACAACTTGACTTAACCGTATTTCTTCGAATAGTACCCGCCCTCAAATGCAACCCACGCTGAAATTCCGTGAACTTAATAGAACATGCACTCAATTACTGTCACACCCTTTAATCAAAACAGAATAGTTAGGGTGGTCATGTGGTATAATCCTGTTTTTAGTACAAGAAAATATATGTTTGTTATTATCCAGCCAAGTGGTTGATCTGAAACCCTCCAAGCTGTCTGAAAACCATGAGAAGTTTATGGGTGTTGGACACAAACCGGAAATGAAAAGAGAAAAGCTTCTGCTCAACTTTATATACAAAGCATAAATAAAGTTTTTCTATCTTAAGTTCCTGTTACTTGTTTTAATTTCTGACTTGGATCACTTGATTCAATCCAAATATAAGCAGAATGTTTGTTATTCCTTCAGCAATCAAAACAAGGAGAATAAATTAGTAAAGCTCCTGCCACTACACCCATAAATGTTTAGATTAATGATATTAACAACATTCCAAGCAAGCCTGTCTCCAGAAAAAATGTGTATAAAAAAACAAGAGGAATGCCTTAATCCCATGGCAACAGAAAAAAGCAACAAACCTTAAATAGGAAGTTGAAAATCTGATTTTTTTTCATTCTTCACTAAAACTTGATCTTGTGGAAGACTTGATAGAAAACATGGCTGTGATTTGTTGTTTTTTTAGTCATTTTTTGCTATCATAAACAACTATCTGACTTTGTAAGAAATAGTGCCTGAAAAATTGGGCCTAAGTTGAGATTTAAGCCTAATTTTGGTTTTTCTTTGTTTCAATTTTTTTCAGTCACTCTTTTTTCCATCATAAACTGTTAATCTGATTTTTTAAAATGTTTTCTTGAAAAATTGGGCCTAAGTTGAGATATAGGCCTAATTTTGGTTTTTCTTTGTTCCTTTGTTTCAATTTCTTCTCTCTTTTTTCAATAAAGAAAAACTGTAGAAATTATGGTGGCAATTACTGGAACAATGTGTTTCCAAGTCTTTTTCTTCCTATTTTTTTTAATACAGATTTAACAGTGGTTGTAACTTTTGATTAAGTATTATAGAAATTGAAAATGACATTGGTTCAGTGCCAAGTTTTTGTTAAATTTAAAGCAGAGTCAAAAACCTACCCAGCTTCATTTTTTCTGCAAAATTTAAAGGTTGAATGAAGAATTTACGCTCACGTTCGAACCTGGGGACGAATATAATCACTGAATTGCTAGCCATTGCACACGTTTTACGACAGTACATCCGCCATTGTCCATATCCCCTACCGGTGCTTAGGTGAATCTCCAAAGCGCCGTATCAAACTAAGAAGGATCGTCCTTTCGGTAAACATTGTATCGTGTATAGAAAAAGTATAAACCTCCCTATATTTCTTTATTCACCCAGTTTAAAGCGAAAATGCGATATCGTTTGATTTTATCCCAAACATACATCATTCTAAACAATGCGCAAACCGATGCGCAGTGACAGGGTATTAAAACAAGACGATACAAGCATTAAAAAGTGTTCAAACGTCTTTTTCCTTTTAAATAAATAAAAAATATCATGTGTCTGTTTCTTTATTTCATTTTTAAACCCTATATATAATAGAAAATGGTGTCAAACTTTTAATTTTTAATGCCACAACTCAAAAGAATCCACATCCAATCTATTTCTTCAAGATTCTTCAAAAAAAAAAATAAGAACTACACTTTCATTTTAGCTAAATAAAGAACTTTATCTTTGAAAAAAAATATCAAAAATACTATTAGACAATTTAATCACATCACATCAATACCCATTACAATTTAATCATATAATAAATAAATAAAAAAAAATTTTTTTCTACTTAAATATTGATTATAGTTTTGGTCTAGCTGTGGCTATATTCTTTTTCTACAAGTAAATTGCACCAAATTTGAATTCTAAGCAAACTCCGCTTCCATGGCAACTATTTTCCACGTTTTTTATTTTTTTCCTTCATAACAAGAAATATTTAAAAAACATAAGTTTATAAAAATATAAAAATCTCTTGTAAATTCAACAAGATTTCATATTTACCTAAAACAACAACACACTGCTACACACTGATAAATTATTTACCAACAAAAATCCCTTCAATGTGTGAATCAATAATTCATCTACTACAACATATTGATTGATTTTAACTCTTACAGATCCAAATCCGCAATATCCAACAAATTATTCTCCAAATCTGCCCATAAAATTCGACCAAACTCTTCTTCCAAGGTCATTTTTTTCTATTGTTTCTATATTGCAACGTATCGGATGACTCGTGTGTTTTATTGTGTGAGAAAATCCAGGATTTATAACCACATAATACCATAATTACAACAGAAACCTACAAAAACACTAGTGAAACCCGTAAAAGTCAATTTTTCAAAATTAAATTAAAGGTAAGTTAATACATTAAAATTTTTTTTTCAAAAAGTATTTATCCCATGTTATTCTATGGAAATTAGGGTTAAATTATTAAATGTCTCTCCCGCTTCGGATGCTTGTTTCAATATTTGTTTGATATTTTAGTCGTGGTGAGTGAATTTTAAAATTTATTTAAAATGTTTATTGCATTTTTAATGAGTTAATTTTTTTTTTTTGGGTATGAAGCTGATTAAAAGCCAGAGTATATTCAGGGAATAAATAGTTAATTTTTAATGTGGATTTAGAAATAATAGCAAACAATAGCAATCGTTTTGAGTATTTTCTAGTGGAATAATCTTGTTTTTTGATAAGGAGAGAGGAAATTTTGTCTTGGAAGTAAAGAAATATTTGATTTATGATGCTGCTGTGTTATTGAATTTTCTTTCAAGTGTATAAATGAATAAAACTACAAGGAAATTGAAGTTTTCTATCATTCTACGTAGTTAATCTTTAAAATTAATTTAAAATTGAATACTTCAAATTTTTCACATTATTTTTAATAAAAAATAATTTTTCCACTTAAATTCCAAGAATTCAATGTTGAGTCTGAGAAAACAATATCCAGGTGCTTTCCCCAGTCAAATTAATTGAATCGAACCAATCAAAAACAAATCCAAAAAAACAAAATAATAAATCCAAAAAAAAATATTATTATATTTTTTCTATATAAAAAAATATTTGAAAAATAGAAAAATGTGAATAAAAATAGTTTTTATTTTTTTATTTTTTGAAAGGATAAAAACACATGGCCAATTCAATTTTCCCGATAATGGAAGAAAAATCTCAGTAGGGTTAAAAGCTCCGCCTTGAGTGTTCTTGATGCTTCACTGTAAGACAATTAACAACATCCATTCACATGCATTTTCCTCTCATTTAACCCCCAATTTTTTGCTTTTCTCTTAATGAACCGAGACAAATTGAAACTAACGTACATCAACTTCCATTCTCCAACACTTTTAACACATTTTTACATTTCACAACCCACAAAAAAATAATTAATAAAAAAATTTTAATACTCCAACAAAATAAATAAATAAATAAAACCATAAATTTCCGTTTTCTCTTTAAACCCCGTGTCAAATTGCCATTGGCACCAAATCCAGACGTCACGCAACCCCAATTCCAATTCCAAACTCCTTAACAAATCCCCCAAATAATTTTTTTTAGACAAAACCATAAAAAAATTTATTGATCAAAATCATTCGGATGATCACGCGAAGTGATCAAAGAAAACTAAAAATAAAAAAAAGGAAAATAAAAACCTTATGTCCCATTCTAATGACGTATATAAACTTGTTGCCGTCCAATATTCAAGCGTTTCTATAGAAACACAATCGGCCGTCTTTGAAATATGCAAATTATCCACACCTGAGATTCGTCTCCTCGTCGCCGAACCTTCCAACCAGAGTGCGCTGACCCAAGACAAACAAATCACTCGATGAAATCGATATCGAACAATAGCGATTGAGGGGAAATTAATGACGGAAAGACCAAAAAAAATCAATTTTCTCCCTCTTCCATCGTTTCATCTCCTATTTCTCCGTCGTTTTATCATCTGGCGTTAAATTATGACGTTAAATATACAAACTAACCTTATCCGCGTTCCTATGCGCCACATTTAAATGGAAATATTCGGTTCCACCACGAGTGAATGGCGAGAGGATACCCCGTGGATGGACGTAGGTCAGTGAATGTCTTCCTCTCGAAACACCTCATGTCAGATACGCGGCGGGAGATGCTGTTGCGCCAATGCGCGTTCCAAAAGTGAAGTATTCGGCCCTCTGTCGGCAGTTTCTTAAAGTTGTCGGTTGTCGTGGTCGTCAGTGGCAACCAATTGCGCCCGTAAAAATAATTGGAATTAGATTTCAAACGAAATTACCTAACTCGAGCTCTTGTTTGCAATTAAGAGAAACGGAGCGAATGTTTTTAGTTTATGGAATCTTTTATTATTGTTATGTACGGTACGTACCCCGGTTTGCGAGAAATGGACGTGGCGTGATCGCCTCGTATTGGTTTTAACTCAGTCAAGTTCAAAGGAATGGTTCTTTTATTAGCCCATCGATTTTATGTTTTCCTATCGATTTCGGGTTTCACCAATCCCCGATTTTTAATCAACTCAATTTTTCTTAAATTTTTATTTTTTTTTGTATTAAAAAAAAATTTAAGAAAAAAATAAATATTTACATTTATTTGTAATATAAATTAATGGTTGTTGTTTGCATGAATTATTTATTCAGTTTTTTAAATGTTTTTTGCATTTTTTTAAATATTTTCTAATTTTGTTTGAATTTTTAAAGGTTTTTGATTTTTCTGGGTTTTCGGGTTTGTCAAGTGGGATTGGGTGTCTGTTTACCGTTCATTTTGTGAACTGTGACCTGAAATCTTTACCTGAGTTAATAATAGCATCCATTAAGAAGAGTGAATGATGTTGGTTTCATACATCCAGGACAGCGATCCGCATCAGGGTCTGAAAAGAACTAAAAAAGCACTTCGGTTTGAATTAGAGATTTTTTTTCAGATCTTAAAGATCCTTGGTTTGATTTCTTGACATATGGTGAAAAGCCTTGAAATATTATGATCTTAACCATACCGACAGTGCCCTTTGAAAAGTTGCATCAGCCGAGTGTCGAGTTTAAAAGCATCTTTAAAGGCACTTCCGGTTTTAATTTCAAGGGCACCGAGTAGAATTTATAATTTAAGTGCTCTTATAATTTCAAGTTTCTAACTCAACGGAAGTGCTTTAAAATAAAGCTCCAAATTTGTGATGAAAAGAAAATGCTTCCCTGCAATGCTCAACAAGAGTATCTGCATTCAACTTTGAGAGGTTTAAAATGGCATTTCCGGTTTGATTAGTGACTTGATTTCAAGGGTACCAAATGTGTGGTCTACCTATTACCCACCCCTAAAATTTGAACGTCCTAAAATGACTGGAAGTGCCTTAAAATAAGTTCCAAATTTATGATGGAAAGAAAATGCTACTCTGCAATGCTCATCGAAGAATATCTGCATTCAATTTTTGAGGGGTTTAAAAGAGCACTTCCGGTTTAATTAATGACTTGATTTCAAAGCCACCAAGTGTATGATCTATCTATTACCTACTCCTAAATTTTCAGAGTCCTAAAGTAACTGGAAGTCCATTTAAATAAGCTCCAAATTTGCAATGACATGTAAATGAATGGTTAACCCATAACAACCATATTATACCACATCGCCTCAAATCATTCACATGCCAACTTAACCTCATCCACCAAAAAGGACATCAAAACTTCCAAGTCATGCTGCAAATGGCAATTCAGAAGCATGAAGCGCTTGGTCAATCACCGGGGAATCATCCGGTCAAATTAGAACCGTGTATACAATTTGTCACCTTGAGCTGTCAAATTACACATTTTAGGTGTAAAAGTACTTCCATTACTTAAGGCTTCAATTAATAATTTTAAGGTGAATAATGACACCAGCAGTGGTAATACGAAGTGCCTTCTTAGACTGCAGACCATAAACCTCAGACATGTTCCTTATCTCCTTCTACATAAAAACAAATAAAATAACCATAAATAATAGTTTTTGACAAAATACTTTTAATACAGCTAATCATTAGAAATAAATAAATTAAGCATTTTTAAAAATGTTTATGATAAATTAATGGAACTGTACAGATTAAAATAGAAAACAATATTTCTTTTCTTTTCAAAAATTTCTCTGTTACTTTTTGTACACTGCTACAGCTTAAGTAATAAAACAAAACTAAAAATATTAAATTAAATTAAATAAAAATAGAAGAATAAATTGGAATAATTTTTATCATTATGGACAATTTCTTAACATCAAATACATCAGAGTAAGAGCAGAGTAGAAGAAACTTAGAAAATTAAAAAACAAAAAGGAAAACCAAATTTTAAAAAAGCTTAAAAAATAAAAATTAAAAAAAACAATCAAAAATTTCATGCAGCACAATTGGTTTTGCATAGACGACACACCTGGGTCTAATGTATGAATTTTAATCTAAGATGATGAACTATTTAACAGATGGAGATGGAGATTTTTTTTCTTGTTTTTTTCAAAGAGAGAGAAAGAGCAAAAAAACGGCACCACAGAATCCAAATCTCCCTGAGGCATGCGGAATGACTAGTCACGCGAAATGTCCAGTAGCTTTTCTTAACAGGAACAAAGTTGAACTCACAAAAACAATTCTAAATCACTTTTTTTTTTCTTCCTTAAATAATTATAATTAGATCCTTGTCCGACGGGCAGTGATTTCCACGTTCATATTTCTTGTTTTGTCCATTTTCTACTGTTTTTTTTTGGAAAAAAATGAAGTTTTAATTAGTTATCCCCTTCTTTCCTCATCCTTTCGTCTGCCAGTTTCTGCCATTCTGCTCTATTATGTTGAACACCGTCCAATAGAGGGCGTAGTTTACCAGATAGGTCGGCAAAAGTCTGTAATGAAGAGACATCTAGTGAGAAAATATTGAATTTTGGATTTGGGTGACTTGTGATCTAATTAATGAGATTTACCCTGTTCCTATCTACTTTCTAGCGAAACCACAGCCGAAGGAACGGGTTTGGCAGAATCAGCGGGGAAAGAAGACTCGTGTAAAAATCAGAAGAGCAGTACCGTAATGATGACAGTACCGCTCATTTTATGGTTGATTTCTTACAGTAGCTTTTAGCGTTACTTTATTATCGAAGTAACGTTGTCTGCCAATTTTTGGGTTCGCTGATACAGTGGATTCTAGTCAATCATGCCACAATCACTTTGGAGTTTGAACCAATTGAGCGGCTTAGACTGATTAACCGAAATCCACTTTATTATAGTGAGTGACAAAACATTTGAAATTTAGGATTTTTCTCAAATAAATAAAAACAAAACTATTAATTAATTTGAAACCTTAAATAAGTTAAGTACGATCGCGTATAAAATTTATTTTTAAAAAAATCTTGAAATATTTTAAATGCAATTTAAAAAAATCCATAAATGCAAATCATGAAAACTTCCGAGTGTCTTGTTCGCAGACATGAATATTTCCATTTGGCATTTAAAATTATTATTTGCAGTTTGGAATTAAATATTGAGCATTAATTTATGATTTGTTTTTGATTTATTTAAGAAAAACCATAAATTTCAACATTTTGTCATTCACTCTCTCTTTTTTATTTTTACATTCATTTTTTAATTTTTTATTACCTTATATACAGGTAAACAAATTGCATCGATGAATCCCACTTGCATAGATGGTAAAAGGTCTTTTTTGTCACGGTTCATCATATCCTTAACGAAAATAGACGACACATTAATTATGAAACACAATTACGCAACTAATCTCCATATCATACGATCGGTGTTATTTTCAATTCCTCTTTCTCAATGTCTCCTTGCTCGAAGAATTCACTCGCAACTAGTTCCGCCACCTGCATATCATAAATTATTCAATCAACTCATTTCCATCAATTACTCCTGACTAATTAATCGTTTTTCCTACTTCTCGTTGTATTTTCCATGGTTTTGTTATTGCAGCGACATCACAAGCAGTCATCAACATTCCTCTGAAAAAGTTTTTAAAACATTTTTTTTATTTTTCTTATTCGAGTTTTTTGATTAAATATTAATCGATACCTGAGTAATTCCCTGTGCTCTTCTTGGGCCCAATCATACTCTTGAGTATCAACCAGGTTAAAAAAATTTCCTCTTTTCCTATAACATGAAAATATGAGATATTAATAATTAATTTTTTGTTCAAGGAAAAGCTAAAAGCAATATTTCAAAATAGATATAAAGGTAAACATGAGATGGGAAAATAACAAATAAATATTTATTTCACTACTTAATAGCAAGTCATATGATACATGACTAATGGAAAGGATATGTAAATTGAATGAAGAAATATAAATCTGCAAAATTGAGTGAGTTTTTTTTTGGTATGTGGTAATTTATTTATAAGAAAACTTTGAATTAAAATCAGGTTGTAGAAAGCTGATGATGTAAGGGGGAGAGTGAGGTGGGGAAGTGACCACGCCCAGAGGCCAAAATTACCAAAATTTACTCTTCCAAAAAAAAAGTAAGTAAATGTAGGTACAAACACCCACATACATGAACCCGCATGCGCATTGCAGCAAATTCTCCTCGAGTTTTGAATAAAGTGGCACTTTTTCAATTTTTTTGAGGAATGGAATCTTAAATTATTTTATTCGGTATGTAGGATTGTATGGTTTGCTTTTTATAAATCGCGCCCCCTGATGTTGAAATCTGGCAATATCATGTGGCACAGACACAAAACAGGGTTGAATGTAACAGTTAAAGTTACTTTAGCTTTACAGAAAAGTATGCTGTGAGTACTTTTGAACCTTAAAAATGTGTTAGTTACCGTTACAGCCTATGGGGCAATGGATATACCGCGAAAAACATACCACAAAATAGTAAAACCCAATTTCAAGTCATGGTATGTCAATTTCGCGGTTCATCATGTTGCAAATTTCAAATAATTCTCTATATGGATACAGTCCGTTTCACGAGAGTTGGCCATTATGGGCGGAGCTTAATGACCAACACGTGATCACAGTCAACCAATCAAAATTCAAACCCATAACAAATATGATTTATGATTATTTGTGATATGCTGGTCAGAATCATCTAATCACAACATTCCCCAGTTGCAGTTTAAAATTTTGTGGTTCAAGTTGTCATTGTTACATGATTTTCGCAGTCACCATTTAGCTATTTTGAGGTACATCCTTTCGCACCACATCCCTACTAGTTACTGTAACTTTAACTATACCAGTAACGGTAAAGTAACACTATTGATGCACTTTACAAAATTTCATCTACAATTATTGACACAAAAGAAACTAATACTTTCCAAAAACATCAACAACCAATGAGTGTCACATGAGTCTCAATACAAACCTAAAATAAACAGCTAAATCAGTGGACAAAATGGCATCTTCCAGAACTTTGATCACTCTTGTGTACTCTTGAGTGGACAAACTAGCCAGGATGTGATTTCCCTATTGGTGAAAACCATAAAATAAAAACAAAAAATTAAAAAATTAATTAAAACACAAATCCAGTCCTATGAAAACTTGCCTCAAGTGCCTACCTGACTGTTTAATATCATGATGCACTGATCAAAGTGATGATGCTCCATAGTGGATGTAGAATACAACTGAGCCAGTGGAGAAGAAGCCCTTAAAAACATAATGAAAATCAATTTATTTTGTTGTTGTTGCAGAACAAAAATCTTTAAATAAACACCACTTTCAACCATGATAGTTCCCTAATCTAATTTGCCCATTCAGTGTCTTGCAGCTTCTAACCCAACAAGGTCCACTTAAATTGAATCTATTGATTAGTTTAATGTCTGCTGCTGCTGGTGAAGCTATGGGCAGAAAAACTCCTTCATTACATTCCTGGGAATTTTTGCCTCTCATGAAAAGTTGTTTAAGAGTGAGTTCACTTTCCCTGAGACAAATCTTGTCAGTTTCAGGAACTGAGTAAGGTAGGTAACTCAAGAGAGCACTCGACATGTGATGGCATAAGCCCAAAACTAATTTGAGATTTTAAAGAGAAGGGAAAACAAAAAGCAATTTTCTTAAAGATGGAATTTTAAATTTGGGTAAATACAAATAAAATTGTTGTGTAATTTCAGATTTTGTTTTTTTCTGGATAAAGTGGAACAGTTGAAACTGCTGCTTGCAAAAGTAGCATGCTATTGCTATTAGCTACATTCATTATATTCACTTATTTCAAGATAGTTCAAAATGTCCTGTCATTGGTCAAGATTGCTCATTATTATTTAAGCGGCTCTTGTCATGTGATTGCAATAGCCAATAAGAAGCTTGCACAAAGGAACATGCAATAATTAGCAGTAAGTTGAATCTGATTGGCCCATTCTTACTTTATTGCTGAGTGTGAACACACTTTGCCTTAATTTAGCTTAAGTTTGTGGCTAATTCCTTAAAAAGTTCACGCTTGTTTTCACACTTGTGCACCGCAAGCGCAACCGCAAGAATGCAAGTGCAAGTATTCACACAGTTCACATCTACGTCATTAAAGCAGCAAGAAACCAGATGATTGCACCATCTATAGTTTTACAATGCAGTAACACCTATCAGATCCTCGTAAACAACGCCCGGTTGGATAGTAAAGATACTCACTCTGCATAGGTACGAGAGTAGGCTCCCCATCAGCTGATGCTTGCATATGGCTTGCATATTGCATGCTGCAGCATATTTCTTGCCCACAATGCACCTTGCAGTTGCATTTGCGCTTGCGTTTACAAGAATGTAACCTCTAGCGAGAACCTAGCTTCAGCATATATTTAAATATATTCATCCCTCAGCACATTTGGAATTAAAATAAATGTTTTGTATACATTTCATCTTATCTCTTTAACTGGAAATTTATGATTTCTGTATTGACATCATTCATTCTGAGTTTCTGAGCGAAATTTTTATTAATTGCCAATGTTCATAGTGTTTCATATTTCATAAACCATGTCTAGACAAGTGAAATTAGTTAATTGCATTAAAGAATTCATAATCTTCACATAAAACTCTAATGTTAAAGCATCATTGCTGAAAGTTGGCAGCTTCACAAATGCCCCCATTTGCACCCATTCAACTGAATTTCAGTGGCTGCATTGTCTCGTTTTCTAATTCACTCAGAAAGATCTAACTTTGTTATGATAAATTGCACCACATGAGCAGAAATGTGTGTAAATTACACTGCAAATTGAAAACTATTTCACACTTATTTTCCTGCTTTCCATTTTCCAAATGACACTCACAAACTTATTCTCCCAATGCAGCATGCCCCCTTGTGTTGGAATTTGACCCCAAAAATTCATAATGCAATTTTTGAACATGCAACACAGATTTTGCAATTGCTGTTCATTTTTTGATCATTTACAGCTTTAATTTTGAAAATGACACTCAAAACCTTTGCTCTATCAATACTGCATGCCCTCTAGTGTTGAAATTTGACTCCAAAAATCTATAATGTCATTTTCTGAGCAGGTGCAGTTTGATTTAGAAATTATTATTGTTGTTCTTAGCTGTTGATGATGGGCTTTAAAGGTCAAAAGACTTAACCTTTACTTCACTTCACTGTATTTCTCATAAATTTCTTGTTATTAAATGCTTATTAAAAAACAACAGGCAATAAACCATTTTTTCATTAACTTCCTGGATTTTCTAAATAATATAAAGTTCAAGAGTACAAAAATAAAAAAAGACTAAAACTTCTCATCTTGCATTTTGTAATTAAAAAACCTAATTATCTCTTTTAAAACACAAACTCTGGAGACTTTTAATAACCCAATTGAGATCTCAAAAGTCATTTTTTTTCTCTTTTGTTATCCAACATATGTCTTCTAAACTTAATGATCATATAATTAAAAGAGATAATAAATAGTTTCACATATTCTAATTCCATGAGATTATGTTGAACTTTTAACTTTTTAGGGTTTGGCATTTACTGCACCGGAGTTTTCGAAAAACCAGTAATCGGTAGGCTAATAAGAAAATCCAAAAACCAGTAAAGACCAAGTAGGTGTATTCAAAGTTTTTGTTTTAATGTTTTTCTCTTGTTTTTGAAAAACTGTTTTTCATTAAACATAAATTACAAAAATTGCATCATCATTTTTCCATCGATGCATTACCCGCATCAGACATCGGGAGGGGAGGGGGGGGGGGTTGGAAGAGGGTTTAAATAAATTTTTCCCAGATTGATGGGATGCATTAAAAAGACCCAGTAATACAACCTTGGTCAAGAGTATGGAAACTGGAGTTGATCAACACAATTTACAATCTAAGGCTGTAACTTTTTACCCGTTAAACCTAGAGAAAATGGAAGCCATGGATTAAAAGTTAACAGAATTAAAAGTTAACAGAATAGTGCATGGACAAAAGTACGGAAGCTGCATTTTGCTTGGACAAAAGTATGGAAACTGCATTTTGCTTGGTCAAAAAATATCATTGAAAAAACCAACCGGTAAAAAAACCGTTCAACAAACCCTAGACTTGACTTTTTCACATTTTTCTTGACTTTGTAGTAATAAAATGAAAAGTTATTGCCAAAGATCAATCCCAAAAAGGATATAAAACGTGAAATAAACACTATTTACTTAATCTGAAAAGAGTTATTGGTGCCACGATGATCCAGATCATGACATAAACAGGCTACCAGAAGCGCCAAACATTCTAAATCACCAAGAACTTTCCAAAACTGAGCAGTCTGGAAAATAAAAAAAATTAAATTTTAAAAAAAAAATTTCATCAAGAAAAGTGAATTTATGATGCAATTTACCGTAATAATCGCGAACATCATTTGAGCAACATTGAAGGCGTGTCTCCAGTTGTGGTAAGTAACTTGCCTGTAATTTTTCTTTACGCTCAACAGCCATCTGCACAACACTTCGTAATCGATGTGAAATCTCTCTACCAAATCAAGGTCCAAGAACATCCTTAAACACGCTTTTAACGTGTCTTCGTCTTCTAGACAAAAATCGTGGAACTTGTAATCGTAAAGACGAAATGCTTGTGCAGATGGAATCACTTGTTTCTGTGAGGGAAGAATAAAAAAGAAATTTGTTTATTTTCAGTTGGATTAGTTAGTGGGGTTGGTGAAATGGATTCGTGAAATTGTTGATTGTGAATCAGTGACCGAATTTGATTGCAATGAATGCAATGCAACACGGGCTGAAATGGGTGATTAGGGTGACGGAAGGGGGAAAGTGATATTTGGGGATTTTGTTGATGAGATTTTAAAAATCTCTGGATTTTTATGATTTTGGATAGATTTTGAAAGATTTTGACAAATTTTTGGAATTTTTAAGGATTTTTGTGATTTCAAAAGATTTTGAGATTTTTAGGGATTTCTGTGATTTCAAAAAATTTTGAAAGATTTTTAGGGATTTCAAAAGATTTTGTAAGATTTTTGGGATTTTAGAAGATTTTGAAAGTGATTTGGAATTTAATAAAAAATATTTTATACATCTTGAGCACACAATTTTACTCAAATTTAGTCATGAGATTTAAAGATTTAAAAGATTCCTAAAGATTTACACGATTTATTCACATTTTAAATTTTCGGGGCGATTTCCAAAAGATTTTAATGAATTTTTGTATATCCATCAACAAGATTTACGCAAACGTCCGACAGGAAAAAAACAGAATAGAAAAACCACTTGAAAATCTAATTTGGTTTTCTTTCGTCTTACCGAGTGCATTCAATTTAGTTTCGTGACAGGTCACGTATGGCCATTGCACGATCAAATTTTTAGCGTTAAAGATCAACAAAAGTCTTTGCGAATCCATTCAAACTTGTGACACTAAGCAGACTTGTTTACCTTCAACTTCTGCGCCGTTTCGAGTGGGGCTGCAGCATGGTAGGATAACACCTCCAAAGTTACTCGTTGCTTCGCCATTGCTTTGATTGCTTTCTCGTACATTTGTGTATTGTGGATTCCCATGCCACAGAAAATAGCAAAGGCCTTAAATCAAACCAAAATAAAATTACATAAATAAATAAATAAATAAACAACAAACTCCAAATAAACAACTCTGAAATTTATTTAAAAATCAATAAATCCCATGCGAGACACGTTGCACGTTAAATGACCCCTGAAATTCATTACTAATAGCGCCATCTGTTGATGGAATTAATTAAAAAAATAATAATTGGTTAATTTCCTTCTATAAGCAGAACATCATTTGATCTATGCCCCGATGCACTGAGCGCTTGCGCTTACGCTTACTGGGGATTTCCATTTTGTTTTTGAACAGTGCGCGATGTACTTAAGCGCAAGCATAAGCGGCCATTTGTACCGTGTATAAAATACTTGTAACAACGCAACTGGTCATAAATGATTGAATCAGATGGAAAGGGTTTGTCTTGCAAGCAAAGAAGAAACCTCTTTCTCTTTGGGAGCTGGAGAAGAATGAGATGACAAATGATCTCTTTGTTCCATGACGAATCAGAGGCCACATTCCTGCAATGCTCGTTTTAGATGTTGGTGTTCGAGGTGAACTCGTCCAACTGAGACCAGTTGAAACTAATGGTATAAATGGATTACCATTTGTATTTACCATTGATCTGTTTTCCACAGCCCACTGTTTGTTCCAAATTGTTGCCTGATAGCTATTCGCTTACAAATTAGAGATCTGCAAACCCTTAAAAAAATTTTATTTGTTGAAGAAGCAAAATTGTTGGAAAAATCACAGATTTATTGATTATGATTTAGGGTTGTTTATACTCAGTAATAATAAGTTTGTGCATGGAGGTTATGCTTAGTTCCAAATACTGTCACTAGGACGTTGGTCAGGGTAATATTTAAAGGGAATTGATAATTCAACTCAAAATTACAAAATAAATGACATGATATCTCATTTGCATAATTTTTATCACCTTTTATTGATATTATCAATCCTCTTCAAATATTAGCCTAGTGACCGTATTTGGAACTAGGCATTTGTAATGTGTCCAGCACCGAGTGAAGTGAAGATTTTTATGACCATAGGTGTACAACAATGACATCTTTATTAAAATTAATAAATTTTCCATTTTCCCATTGATTTTATTGTAAAATCCCAAAAAAAATTCCAAACACAAGATGTTTCTTGTCCAATACTCTAAATGTTAACTCACAAATTGAACCAACAGATTGCCTAAATGTGACACATGTTTCTTATCTTCCACTGTTAAAAACTAGTGACACCTAGTGTCAACAACAGCTAGAAAATTTGGCACTGTTCTAACACAGTTTCCTGACATCTCCAAAAAAATCAGATTACTCATGCCTGACATGTTGAGCAATTCAACATCCTGCCTGTGTCATGTCTACAATACAATATCCCTGACCACTCTTGGCTCCACATGAAAGTTTCAGTCCTTTGAGTGGCAGCAGAATGCCAGAATTGCAAAGGAAAATAAAGACTTTATGGTCTTGGTGTATTCATTCCCTTTACTTTCTTGAAAGAAACTTAAGGATAAGTTATAAATAAGAAATGATAGTCACCACCCCCTGTATCTAGATTAATTTACATCACTTTAAAGCTGGAAAAATGTTATGTTGGGCCATTTTAGTGCTAAACACTTAAAAGTGCATGCATTGCAGGAGTGAGCCATTTTCACCATACTTTATAGATCACTGATTTTGCCCATCAAAGGCCTTTTATGGTAAGTTTTTACATGCAACAACTTCTGATAAAAGCTAGTAGTAAGAGAGGAGAGGAGAAAAAAGTAATGTAAGCTACTGTGTGTGGTAATAAATATTAAAGAGAAAAATAATAAAAAAAATACTTAGAAAGAAATGTGTAAATAAATGTCATGGTTACAAAACATTGGGAACCTTGAATTCCAATAAGAGGACTTTGAAGCTGTTTAGTGCTTAGTAATGTTGTCGATGGAAAATTTGGTGTAATGTATTTTTTTGCGGATTGGTGAAATGCATTGTTTAAAGCTTTCCATTGTTATAAATCCAACAATGCAGTATGGGAGGTTATATTGTTAACTCTTAACAATAGTTGGTGGAAAATTTGGTGAACACATTTTTATAAGAAAAGCATGAGTGATGAAAATCATTGTTTATAATTTTCATTGTTCAACGTCCAACAGGGCAATATTATATATCAATATTGTTAATCATCTAACAATTCTTAATGATATCACATTGTGTTATACTCAACAATCATTTGTAACAGTTGATGGAAAAGTTGATGCGAAAAGCGGAATGATGAAAATCATTATTTACAGCTCCCTTTGCTAAAATCTAACACATAACACTGTCGTAAGTATTGTCCATATTGTTAAAGATTCAACAATGCATTGTTGACATCTCATTGTCAACCATCAAAAATGCAATATTGCTGAACACATTTTTATACAAAAAGCAGAGTGATGAAAATCATTGTTTACAGCTCTCATTGTTAAAATCCAACATACTAACAATAAAGTATGTACCGTACTTCATTGCCAACCACCCAACAATTTACATCAATATTGTCAACCGCCAAAAATGCAATAATAGAACCTTCATTGTTAAAAATTCAACAATGTCATGCAGCATACAATCATAGGAAACAATTTCCAATGGTTTTATTACAGTAAGCAACCTCTATACTGTTGTGTTGATGGTAGGAAAAACTCTAACACCAAGCAATGTTGATTTTTACAATTTTTACTGCAGTACTATAGTGAGGAAAAACTGCAATGATGTTTCCTCACGTGCCTGGCGAAGCAAATAAGCGCTTAGGTGCGAAAACCAATTTCCTCGGCCATTTGTTAAACACGGCCGAGCCAGTGCCGCTTAAAAACTTTACTGCAATTTTTTCCTGAATTACAACTACATAAAAATTCCTAGGAAAGTAAAAAAAAAAATAACATCTTAAAAAAGTTCACTTTTACTCCCATCCCATATATAAACAAACAAAAATTCTTATCATGAATCAGTTTCTTTAAACTAAATACTAAAAACTCCATTTCCTTAATTTCCATCGAAAACAAACACATTCCAACACCTTATATGCAAAATAATGTTACACAACAAGCGTGCGAAAACGGGCAAATGGAATACATCAACATTCTTTTGTTATTTAAACAAGATTAAGTATTTTTCCTAATGTCAACTTCAACATCCTTTAAACCTGATGCATCATAAATAATGCCTGTAGGCTTTTAACTTGAAATCTTAATAAATCAAAAACATTCATTTTTTTCTATAAAAAATGAGGAAACTGCAATTTTTACTATAGTTTGCAAGACATGACATAAATCATAGTATGTTTTTTTGAAGGTTTCTTATTTTTTATCCATTTTCTTCTTGTCATAAAGTTGTATTGTTTTTTTTTGTTTGGTGTTGTTTTGTTTCAAATTTTGTGTCAAATTTTGGTTTCTCAATTGGAAATTGTTGTTATTGTTCTGTTGTTATTGTTGCGTTGTTTTGTTTCAAATTTTGTGTCTAATTTTGGTTTCTCAATTGAAAGTTGTTATTTTTGTATTGTATTTTTTGTGTGATATTGTGATAACAATGTGACTCCTTATACTCCATTGTTGGATGGTTCAACAATGTTAAATTGTTGCATTTCTAACAATACAAGGTTTAAACAATGCTGATTTATTGCTTTTTCAACAATGTTCAATATTTGCATTTTTGTTTAAAATTTTGTGTCAAATTTTGGTTTCTCAATAGGAAATTGTTGTTGTTGTTTTGTCAGAGATTTGTGCTTTAATTTTTATATTTTTTTTTGTTTCCCTGCATGGCACCTATTTCAAGTGTAATGTGACCGCATGTATATGTGCTAACAGGCCATTTCTTATTTTAATCATTTTAGAAGGAAAATGTTTGTAATTTAAAGTTGTTTTTTCTTTTTTTGAAACCCATGTTGTCTGTAAACTGTAGAGAAATTTTGTTTATGGAAAAATGTTTTGTTGGTTTTACAGGGAAGTAGAAATGATAGTTTTATCTAGATTAAGTTTTTTTTTAGGTATGGTAGGAAAGCAAACTTAAGACTTTGGAGAATCCAAAAATCCTCAGGGCTGGTATTCATGAAAAAATGTAAGTAATTTTTGTTGCTTTAAGAAAAAAATGATATAAAAAAAATTTTTGTACCCATTTTATGCGTAAATTTGCATAAACGTTTAAGGAAATTAAGTTAATGCATTTCTTAAATAGCTAAGAGGTTTCAAACAGGCTGAAATCTTGTTAAACAATGCTATACAAGCTTTTGTTCAATGTGTTAAACATGCAGTATGCCATTCTTAAATTTTTCCATAGCAACTTTTTATGCAAAAACGGAAGTAAATATTTATGATTACCAGCCCAGATACGGTATTTTAATTTCCCTTAAAATGAACTGATAAAAAATTCACACAACTTTTGCAATACAGATTCTATTACATGAGTTGCGTGATTTTTCACTCATGAGAAATTCAAACTCCATACTTTTCCTACTCTAAAAAAATTCATCATCTTTATAGTTGGCAGAAGATAGTATTTTTCAACCGTATTTATTAAGTGTATGAAGCCAACGATAAAAAAAATCATAAAACTTCACTATAAAATAAACTGATCAAAAATTCACGCAACTCATGCCATAGACTTCTCATTATAAGAGTTGCGTAATTTTTTATTCAACAAGAAAAACAAACCCAGTTTGCCAAATATTGTTGGATAACAATGTGACTTCCTATACTGCATTGTTGGATGGTTCAACAATGTGGAATGCGTTGCATTTTTAACAATAAAAGGTTTAATCAATGTTGAATTTTCGCTCTACTCAACTATGTAGAAAAAATATGTTCACCAAATTTTCCAACAGCAGTTTCTAATCATTGTTGAGTAGTACGACTCCATGTTGCATTGGTCGATGGCCCTATTGTTCGGTAGTGTATTGTTTAACAAGATTACAAAAATCTAAAAAATTACAAAATACCACAAAAAAAAATCCACTGATCAAAAATTCACGCAACCGATTCCATAGAAATCCCATTACCCGGGTTGCGTGACTTTTCTACAACAATAGACAGTTTGCGCATTTCGTAACGAAACGCAAATACGCAACGCAATTATTAAAAATTTTGTGAAACTTTTTCGTTTGCGTGCTGATAGTTTGCGCCAAAACTCAAAACGCAAATCTCAGACCGAGTAAACAATCGGGTACCGTAGCACTAAAACGAGATGCGGCCAATGGTATAATGCTCTTTGCATGTGGATATGGGCTATCGTACGGAATTATTTGAATTGTAACATAACATACCTTAAATTGATCCTAAAAAGTACGTAGAACTAGTGTTTGCACCTATTTTTACATTTTCGAGTGTTTGATGGACTTCTACAGTGCTTTATGAGCTTCGATTCGATCGCGGAACACTTAGATCGAATCAAACGGGCCTCCATTGTGGTCATACGAAGCGCGCATGCTCACAAATTTCGTATTGCGTTGAGTCATAACCCCCTACAGGGGGTTATGGTTGAGTAGCTGCCGCAAAACGCAATTTTTTGCGTGTTGCGGACCACGAAACGAAATCATTTCTTCGAATTTTGCGTTCCAAAATTGCGTTGCGTAGCAAAATTTGGGTTGCGCAAACTGTCTAATAGTAAAACAAGACAAACCCAATTTCTTACCTCTAAAAAATGTTCATCATTTTTAGTGAACGGCATATTATCAGGCTTATTTATTAATTGTATGATGCCAATGATATTCCCAGCTGCATTTTTGATCGGCATGCAAAGAATACTTCTCGTCGTAAATTGGCAAGCCTCATCCACCTGAACAAACCAACAAAAAAACCACATGAATAAAAAGAAAATCAACTACGGTATACGGGCAAAGCAAATAATAAAACTCACCGACGGATCAAATCTGCTGTCAGAGTATGGATCTGCGATATTGACAGTCTAAAAACGGACAAGAACAACAAACTCGTCTCCTTTAAGTCCTTAAAACAACGTTAGAGGATTTTACCTGTCCAGTCGTGGCCACGTGACCTGTAATCCCGATATTAATTGGAAATCTTCCTTCGTATGGACTGGAAATAGAAGGAAAAAAATTGGAGATTTGACGATATTTTTAGATTACGTCGTCCCTCGAATGCCAAAAGGTTAGTTAAATACATTAGCGCACGCGCAAACGAGGCGAATGAGTGCTGAAATTAGTTATGGTGGCGCGCAATCCGCTTTAAAGGGATTGCGCAATGAAATTTTAATGCAATTTGATTTTTCTGAACCAAAGTTTACAAAATTTTCAGAAGAATAATGTTGGTAGCTGTTTTATTTTAACAAAATATCACTGCGCAACTACTTTAGATATATTGGCGCATGCGCTAACGGGGCGAATGTGCGCTGAAATTAGTTATCGTTGCGCGCAATCCGCTTTAATGCAATAAAATTTGTCTGATTGTGATAGAAGATTAGGAAAAAAAATGTATTAAAAAAGTTGGTGGATGTCTTTAAAAGAAGAAAAGTACTAGTAGTCTGAAATTCCATGCCAAAGCAGAAAAGCTGCAAAGCTGCAACTGCAATTTATTGAACAAACAAAAGGCGAAGATATTGTATGGAAAGGTCAAAGCAACAGTATAGCAATAGGGAATGATGAGGAAGGAAAATAAAAGTAAAATATCGAATAACATATTCATAATTAATATTTTTGGATGCAAAAGTTGGTTAAGTTTGGTCAAAATGAGATATTAGTATTTATAAAGGCAGTAAAAGTGAAATTTATTGTAAAAAATTGCAGTGATCGAGAATTCTTGCAACCCATTGCATAGGGTTTGTATTATTCGAGTTGCGTCACTTATCGATTTCGGTGTAGAAAAACAAAACACTGCAGTAAGTTAATAAAAAATGTTTATGAATATGATAATTAATTTTTTTTTTTTACAAAAATTGGTTTAAAAATAACCGAAAGCAATTTTTATTTTATTTTTTTAAATTAAAAAAAAATTTAAAAATTGTAAAAATTAATTTTACTGATCAAAAATTCATGCAACTCGCAGTATATAAATCCCATTAAACGAGTTGCGGGACTTTTCAGAGTTCACCACAAAGAAACATAAACCTCTCACATCATCACATAAATCAGCCATAAACCTATGACCAAACCTAATAACAATTTGATGATGTTTCATAGGCAAGACTTGCATTAGAATCTGAGAATTGCACAGATTTTTAAAGATTCGAGCCTTGTACGCCTAACAATTTCAGGGCCCGAAAATACATTACCGTCAGCAAAAAGTGGCCTTAAAATTTCAGACCATCTTTTTGTATCACATCAGCCTTAATTTACAGACCATCTCACAAGGCCATCGTTCAGCCATCATTCCGCAATCAAATGTGCAATTTTGGTGGTGGAAAGAATTGACTTACAGTGCCATATCATTTCAGCGCATGCTCAGAAAAACTATGTGTACCATTTTATGATGGATTCACACTGCCGCGATTCGCGTCGCAATTTCGCAACGCGATTTCTGACGTCACTTTCGTTTCGCGAATTAGCACGCAAATCGCGGCCAAATTTTCACACGCGATGCGAATCACGTCGCTGGATTATCGCATGTCAACTTTTCTTTGTGATTGGCTGTAATTGAAATCGCAGGCAAAAAAGTCCATGATGCCTCCTGCTACAGAGAGGCATCCACTTGGCACGATTTGTTTGCAATGACATCACAAAGAGCTAATGTGTATGCGCATCAAATCACGCTTCCTGTCCACAGTACTTTTTCACGTCACGGTCGAATCGCAGCCAATCATGTTGCGTATTTTGGAACACGGCATTCGGGTCCAAAACCAAAAACAAGCAATTTTGTCAGTGGAAAGAATTGACGTGTGGCATCCTTATCATTTCAACGCATGTTCAAAAAAATCTTGCTTACCACCTTAAGGCGGATTCACATTGGCAAGAATTTTGGCTTAAGGACGTTATCAGACCATTTTTTCCTCATTTTGTCTGTGTTCTTGCAAGATAAATCAATTTCACCTAAGGCTCGGAGCACACAGGCGCTTACGCTTGAGCTTAAGCTCAAGCCAAAACGTTACATACGTAAGTGCTGGGAACCTCCATTTTTTTTTCAACAGTGTACCGTACATGTATGCACACTTACAAATCATAACAAGTTAAATCGGGAAATACGCCTAGAAACCAAGCACGAAGCTCAAGTTTAAGCACCGTTTTCTTTGGGCCTAACATTCTGACATCTGAGGAAATCAACCAATGAGGTTTTTCTGAGGCATAAAGCACAATGCTTTGCGTTAAGTAGCTTCAGAATTTTTCCTTTATTTCTAATTTGAATCGAGTATTCAGAATTTTCTTTATTTTTTGTTCCCAATACTGTGCCATAATTTCTTTGTAGTGTGAATCCGCCATTAATTTTCAGGTCACAATGTAAGGCCATCATTCCATGGGTAGAAAAAGAACTGCAGGAAAGCTCAAGGGCATCCAAACACAAAAATACAAAATATCTCCAATTTCCACGCTTCCACCCATGAGAAACGATCGTAAATGCAAAACAGGAACATTTTAAGCACTTTCCTATGAAGCGAGTCTCTTTAAGCGAAAACCAGAAATAAATTGCATCTTGCTAATAAAAGCTTGCAAATTTTTTTTACATATAAAACAAGCGATTGTTCTTAAATGCAAAACAAATGCTCGTTTTGTAGTTTGTATATATCCTACCTCGTTCGAACATCTGTTTCTTCGTTTTTCAAATCATTTTCCTCCAGGTCAAACACTCGAGAGAAAGATCCCTTCAAGTATATAGAAAAAAAAAACAACTTGTTACTATGGATACTCTAAGTCGGATGAACGCGTCTCTGTGGTGTGTGAAATATGTGTTTGTGTAAAGAAAAAAAAACTCCTTAAGAGGGAGAAATAAATCATAAGATTTTTTTCTTTCTTAAAGGGTGGGAGAAATTAAATGAGTGAATTAAATTGAAAGTCAAAATATTTTGGAGGAAAAAGTGAAAAATTGTTAAAAGTCAGAGTTTGAAATAAAGACGAAGATATTTTTGTTTTGTTTTGTTTTTAGGAGGGAATTGTTGGTTGTTGATTGTTATTGTTTGTTTGAGGTGAATTGGATTGTTGGTTTTATTTTTGTTAATTGATAATGTGATTTTTTTTTAATAATGAGGTAAGGGATTGAGGTAATAATGTGAGTAGGAATGAATGGGGTAATAAGTAATAAGGAAATGATTTATTTCAACAATGTGTGTGTGGTGGGTTTCATTGTTTATTGAGTTTAAGAATGGGTTTTGGTTTTAATAATGGGTTGGGATTGAGGTAATAATGGGATGATTTATTTCAACAATGTTACTGTTTAAGGATTGCATTGTGGAAGTTTGTATTGTTGTTCTCAACAATTCAATGTCTAGTTGCCTACCATACTTTGTGCCAGTTTTAAGATCCCTTTAAACACCCAAAATCTTTACATCTTAAAAAATCCTTAATTATATCTAAAAAAAAAATCACAGAAACCAAAATTCCTCACCATTTTTTTTGTAATATTTGTAATTTTTTTTTCAACAATATTTTCAAATCTCACTTCCCCTTCCAAAAATCTTTCAAAATCATCACAAAATCCGAAATCTTTTTGGGGAAATTGAGATTTTAAAATCATCTTCAAAAAAAAAAAAACCACAAAAATGTAAAAAATCAACAAAAATCCTTCAAAATCTTTACAAAATCACCAAAAACCAGATTTTAAACTCTTCTTTAACAAAAAAAATCACGAAATAATTAAAAATCATTTAAAAAAATCTTTCAAAATACAAATATTGGGGAAGACGAAGCGGGAAAAATCCCAGATTTCAAGATCCTTATGACAAGGAACTAACATCACCAACCTCCAACCCAATGACGCAACACATTTAAACACAAATCAAACAAACAAAACAATAAAATATAATATAAAATAAAATACATCAATAAACTCTTCCCACATCAACTTACTCTTTAAACAAAGCAACTATTCAACTTTAACACCCGAGAAACCTAATAACTTTATAATATTTACGACTTTCCCATCCAACAATTTTTTTCTTACAAACCCAAACCCAAAGATTTAAAACCCCCAAAAAAACAACACCAAAAAAAAAATCCATTATTTACGACAGTTTTGTTTATTCTACGCGAGGAAATCCGATTAAATTGTTTCGTCTCTTTACCAACAGTCGTTTTAATCGTTATTTTCAACATGAAAATCCCATTTGAGATCTTCACGACCCTTCACTCATCATCAGTTCACCGCAAACCAGCTTCTTTTCATACAAATTTAATCAGACTCTTATTCTTCATTCTTTTTACTCTTTATTTTTCCCACAAAGTATTCATTCTACTCAAATCTTCACGTATACACCCGGGGTGAAAGTAATGAATTTTTAAAACTCGCAAGTCGGCGAAAGTCGCGACAGACGACAAAAGGAAACGAAATAAAATATAAAAACTAATTGGTTTAAGTAAAATTTAATTTAAAATTTTCATGTTTTCGAATGCGTTTGATTTGTTCCAATTAAAAATTTGCGGTCAAAGTCAACAAACAGGAACTGGAAAACTCCCCGTTTCTGTCGATCGCTGCACAGCGCCGGTTTCGACCAGATTTCGGTTCGGTGTGGGATTTTTACCAACAACATTTTGCTCATGTTTTCATTTCGATGCAACTTAAAGTTGCACGGGTTTTCCCGTTTATTCGCAGACTGACTTCCGATACTTCCAGAAATATAAAAACCTAGAAATTAATTTCTAAAGTCGATTTAAAAAAAATATTAAGAGATTTTGCGGAAAGTGACTTATAAATGTATAAACTCGAAGTTAAGTTTGTGACTGCGGTCTTTTGAATTTATTCTATTTTTTTTTTTAAAAAAAGGGCATATGAATTGAATTTGGAATTTTTTTGATAAAACCACCGTGTTCAAGTTGTCCCCCAATTATAACTTTCAACAAGTTATTCAAGAAAGAATAGAAAAAGTGGGAAAAAGTCACCGTTCTACGGTACTTTATACTGGCTTTATGATTTTCATAAAGTGAATAAGTTGAATTTTAGACTTATAAAACTTTAAATTGATTTAAAAACTTGGTTACAACTTATTCAATTAACATGACTTATGGTCATGTTAATTGAATGGCTGTAATATAAGTCATAACATAAGTCTATCTAAATAAGTTGCAAATAAGCGATAAAATTTGTATGCGTAAAGTCTCTAATGGTTGTATTCAAAGCCATTTGACTTATCTGTAAGTCAGCTTAAGTCGAATTAATTGAATGGCTATAAGTCATCTCATAAGTCATAAGATAAGTCTTATAAGTTGCATCAGTGCAAACTCCCTAAAGTGTAAGTCATAAAGCGATAAAATTGGCCTGCACTAAGTCATTTGACTTATCTGTAAGTCAACTTAAGTCGATTTTCAGGCCCCAGAAATGACATCAGTCAACAGACTCTTGATATTACTTGATGCAAAACATATGCACACCCTACAGATTTTCGATGCGGAGTAAACCCGCATCATTTTATTCTCTTTTAGAATTTAAGAAAACATAGGTAACAATATTATTTACGATCAAATGTGCAATCTTGTTTCCATACTAACAATTAATTTCGATAACATTATTAACTTGGGAACAATACAATGTGTCACAAAATCAATAATATTGTAACAAACTGTAGGAGAAGAGCGGACTACTCTTTATTTGACCAATAATCCCGATGATCTGTTACAATGTGAATATTGTTGAAACAATGGTCAAAACCCAAATTAAGTAGCTCAATAAATTACCCTCCTCAAGGTCACTAAAGATCAATTTAAACCAATTCAATTGTTAGTATCTTGGGAAAAAACTAATAGAAGAATATACCATCTGCGCATGCGCAAACTTCCAACAGTCACTTTTATGACTCTAGTCTTTAAGAAAACTAATGGTTTTAACTTTTGAAACATTCACGCGCTACAACCTTGTTTTGTCTATTCAAAGGTCAGAAGCATTGTAAAGGGTTATTGTCCTTTAATCCACATAAGAAGTTTAAGTTTAGTGTAGTTAACTTAGTTACAGAGGAAGTAGGAAAACATTCTGCTTGGAAAACTTGGGAAAATGTTGGGTCATTTGTGAGATTATGGATCCCAGAGTTGTGAAACTTCCTGTCATTAACAAGAGATGGCCAATCAGAAAAAGTTTGTAACTGATGACCTCTTGCCAAAGGTTCTTGTGCAAAGTCAAAATCAATCATAAAACAGCAGGGGTGTGCTAAGGAAAGGCCATTCTGTGTCAAGTTTCTCCAAGGTATGATTTATGACCTGGAGACTGACAAATATTGAAAAATTACTGGGAGACACTAAGATGAGAGAGGATTTTGTGGGATTACCAGATGAGGATAAGTGTGGTAATAAGTAATGCAATGCAATTGTGACTGATGGCAATGTAAACCTTGGGGTGATCAATTTACTCACTTGTTAGCCATATTTCAAGATTTTTTCCCCTTTTTTGGGGGAGGGGTTTGGAAAGCCATTTTTAATGGGGGTAAGAAAGATTAAGGATAAAGGAAAAGAGTAGTGATTAATCATTACTGGTATTATGGCACATTGGTCTGATGTTGTTGAAGATAATTCATGGGATCCAAAATGGCTAATTCATTAGGTTCAGTGATTGCCAATAGAAGGACAGTTTTTGTGTGACCTTTGAAATTGGGTTGATATCTTATCCCTTGGTGGCAAACTTTGAAACTAATAAGGCAGCCATTTTAGGATTGGAAATTTGGTACGGTACACACACAGAAAAATTACACCTTTAAATTTTCCTGTGGCATACACCTTTATAGGTGTAAAGCATATTTTCCAGTGTACATCTTGTTTAATGCTAGACATTCACTTGGCACAACTTGACTGCCATTTTATCCAGTTGACAAAGAGTAATGCACGTGCGCGACAAATCACCCTTTCCATGTTCATGACATTTACAAAGCAATTTGAAAATAACTTGGACCAATGTATGACGTCAGAAGCTATGTGCCACGGCGCATCGCTCTGCCCATCTTTTACCGGCGCAACAGTCGGACGGGCAAACCTTGTAGTCGCTCAACGTTGCCAAGTATAATGTTTGCGATCGAGGCGCGCTTTATGCGCGTTATCTTCGAGCACTCGCTCCAATAAAGAGCGAACACTGTTCGAAGAAATACTGGTAATCTTTTCTCTTCTTTTCTCACTTCTTCATTTTCTTTATCCTTTCCCTATTCTATCGGGACACTACCCATGATTTGTATACCCATTTATCATTTCTCGCTAACAATTTAAAATAATAAATCCCAACCAAAAAAATTCCCATAATTAATAACCCCCAAGTCTACAATTTGAAAATTATATATAGCCCAATAAAAAAGAATTTACAAGACATCAAAATTTTAATCCTTAACCCCCCATGATGCATCACCACATAAACCCCTTCACCCCCTCCATTAAAAACAAAATTAATCTTTTATTATTATTAACCCAAGCAAGACCCTTAATCCTTTCTGGCACTTAACCTTTAAAACCCCATTTAGAAATTAAACTTCAACAACACACATTTCTCATCTTTATATAATAATAAAAATAATAATAATAAAAAAAATAATAATAAACCACACAAAACTTTGGTTTTACTTCCCAATTGAAAAACAGAAATAAAAATAAAAAAATAAAATCTGCACTTGACCGAAGCAATCTTTTATGTGTTATCGCAGCAATATAAGCCGAAATGTGGCTTCCTTGCACCAGATGAAATTTCCGTACCTTTGAGGCTTCGTGGACCAGCAAGACTTGACATCTCTCGCATCGCAGAAGTGACTGCGTATGTGTCATGATCCTGTAGACCACGTGCTCAATCGTCGTTTGTTTTTCAAAAATCATTCGAGCCAAATCCAAAAGAACCTTAAAAAGAAAAAAAAATACGACATGAAAAGACTGCAAATCACGAAGATAATCCTTTTGAAACAATTTCCAAAAACCATCTAACTTTCTTCTCTTATTCCACGCCAGAGGGAGCAAACTTTCCCTATTGCCCTTCCGTAGTAACTCGTTTGCAAAGGGTCCGACATTCACGGAAACTCGTTGATGGGGGCCTTAAATCCCATAAAAATGCCAAATCTTTAAAGTTAGGTTTACATTTGTGTTCCGTTATGTAAGCGCTGTGTTGTTTTACATGTTGATGGAATGATTTCAGAGTCCAGACTGATTTATTTACTCTTTTAAGTTTATAGAAAAAATCCTTAGAATGATATGCAATGACATGCAATATCTCTATTACTGATATGACATAATAATGTGTGTCAACTCAATTATTACAGGTTCTGCTAGCCGTAAAACGGAAACAGAAAGTCCAGTAAAACATTTTTTTTTACTTTTGTGCCAGCCGCATGAGGGTGATAGCAAAAATATGACTACAGATGGCGCAATTATCTGGCTTCTGATTTGTTAAACCTTGCTGCATTTGTGATGTAGATGTGAACTAGCGTGAACACTAATTTGCGTTTGCATCCTTGCAGTTGCGTACATTTGAACAGAAGTGCGAACCTAACTAAACGACAAATCGCTAAAATCTTTCAAAATCTATAAAAAAATCGTTCAAAATCTTAAAATCTCGTGAATGTCCGTCCTCCCGCTTAATTTTCGCATAAACCAAAACAAAATCTCACCTGGTTTCGTTTATTTTCAAGCTGAGATCGTTCGTACAACTGAGCATTTCGGATACCGATTCCGCAGAATTGCAAATACGATGCAAAAACCTGTGTAAACGAGTCGATAAAAAAGAAAAAAAAATTTTATGAACACATCATAACGTAAGATAAAATATGAGAAAAAATTACCTTTTCGTCATTCTCGTCGAACGGTTCGTCTCCCTTGAGGCCGATTTTATTGATCACTTGGGCCACACCCAAAACCTCACCTCCCACGTCCTTGATTGGCATGCACAGCATGCTTCGGGTCTTGTAGCCGGTCACTTGGTCAATGTCGTGGTTGAATCTCGCATCCTGTAATTGATAATTTGTCCATGTGAGCGGGTGAAGCCCATCGGGGGTTGTTTTCTCTATATGACTTCATCCTCGGGGTCAAAACCCCAGGGGTTATATACACAGCGGGAAGTAGAGGTCGATGATTTTGTCTGATTTAGTCAACGTAAAGCATCGCAAATCAGAGAAAATCACAAAAAATCAAAGTAAATCTTGGAATTTAGTCACGAAATCACAATCAAAGTAAATCTTGGGATTGATTCAGTAAATCACTGAAAATCAAAATAAATCTTGGTTGGATTTGATTCACTAAATCACTAACAATCAAAGTAAATTTTGGACTTAATTCAATTAAATCTTGGAATTTATTCACCAAATCACAAAAAATCAAAGTAAATCATTCAATTGATTCACCAAATCACTGAAAATCAAAGTAAATCATCGAATTTTGTCACCAAATCACCAAATATGATTATATAAATTCCCAAACACTCACTTTTGATTTATCCCAATTTACCTGATTTACTCAATTTGTTACCCCAAATTTTCCCGAATCAAATCTCGTCATTTCTCGAATTCGAGTCATACAACTGACCCGAAACTCGGCGACATCACTCAAGCAATTTCGCATAAACCCCGACGTTGAAATAAAAAATAAAAATAAGAAAATTTACGAGACGGGACGAGGAAAACTGGATCGGGGCCTCGGAGACCGTAAATCCGGCAAATGCACTCACACGAGAGTGCAACTCGTGAATAACGCAGACGCCTTTCAATTTCAGAGATCACCTTTCGCAGTTAGCAAGCGACATGTGCGAGATTCTCTCGACACGAGTAAATCCCTCCCTCGCAGCACATCGCATCGCACGACGAGAGCGAGTGTTTTACTATTATCACATGACTCATCGATCAAAAAACCCTAAACGAAATATGAATTCCTCCATTTTTCCTCTTCTCTTGTATCCTTGGAGACCAGGGCGCAATTTATACGTTATTACATAAACCATAAACGTGGCTTTAACCGAATTCGGATGTCAAGATTGTTTTGGTGCACGCATGAATGCACTTTCTTGTGTTAACGAGTTCCTTGGCATGCACCAACCATATCGTTAATGTACACAGTGCATGGGTATTCTCACATGTGACATTACTGCAAGTCCTGCCAACACTTATCAAACCTTTGCTTCACACAGGTGAAAAGTGAACTGAACCAAACCTGAGTTTTGGGTTCATCGAAACGACAGAGCAGATAAAGTAGATAGGGAACAGACATGGAATTAAAAAATAATTAAATTAAATAAAATTAAACTACAAACTCAAAAGCAAATGCCAACTTTTACTTTTGTGGATCGCATGCTAGTCTTGCCCTGCATTATCGGTAAACACAAACTAATTGGATACTTAGACTCGCGCCAATCGCACCTTTATGTGGACGTCATTTTTTGTATGCACAGTAAGACTAAAAATGAGGATCCAGAGAATAGAGATCTTGGGCAAACACATTTTTTAGAACGTAACTTATAGATTTTTAACTTATAATTTATAAATATAAGTTATATGTTAAAAACTTTGATTGAAATGACATATGTTTTGAATCTATAAGTTTGGTCTATAAGTTCTAACGTATAGATCTGAGCATGCGCAGTCAAAGCCCTGACCACACTGCAGCCGCCGCCATGTTGTCGGTGATAAGTTTTATTACTGGTTTCTTGTTTTAAACTACGCAGGGTAATAAAAATAAATGGGGGAAATGACTAAGATAAGGTAGAGGGAAAAAAGGAGGAGGAAAAAAAGTTAAAAATCCAAATAAAATGATTTTTTACAATGACCACCTTAGGCAGATGAAAATCACTATTTATGAGTATAAGTTTTTTTTGTCCAAGATGTAAGACTTATACGGTAACTTACAACTTATAACATATAACATATAACTTTTTTAAATAAGTTATAAGTTGTAAATGTTTGCCCAAGATCTCTAATGCCCAATTCCTGGCTTTTGCAAAGAGGCTTTTACGTTTATGATATGGCCTTTGCTTTTGATGACAATTTTTACGTTATTAAAAGTCACACAATTCGTTTGCGGTGCAACTTGTAAAATTTATCTTATGACTTACTTGTATTTGAACATCATAGTGAGTTTGTGCAAGCCCTACTTATAGCAACTTATAAACTTATGACTTATGGCCATTTGATGAACATGGCCTTTAGTCATAAGTTTATAAGATAAGTTAAGTTTATACTGTAAGTTGCTAGGCTTGCACAAACTCCCTATTAATTGAATGGCTACAAGTCATAACTCATAATATAAGTCTCATAAATTGCACCAGCGTTGCGGTGCAACTTGTAAAATTTATCTTATGACTTACTTGTATTTGAACATCATAGTGAGTTTGTGCAAGCCCTACT
>JAQFZO010000159.1:0-35275 GCA_034695885.1 Geophilus flavus
TGGTGTTGGGGGGAGTGAGGGGAGGGAAGGGCGGTGAGCGATAGGATGGATAGTCTGTTAGAAAATATTCAATATCTTAAACATAAATATCAAATATTCAAGAGACTTTTCTTCTTTTCGCTTTATATTTTTTTTTCAAGTTTTTGTTTTTAATGTTTATAAATTTTTAAAATATCGAAAACTGGCAAATAAAATGTTGAACATGATGGAAACAAGGAGGAGGAATACTTGGAAAAAGGTATGGGTCCAAAAAAAATGCTAAATGACGTGGATATTAAATATTTAGTGTTTACAGTCTGCACTGAGCTCGAAAAAAACCTTGAAGAAGTGCTCTAGGTAACTATATTTTATAATTTGATTTTCATAGTGAATATGTAAGTTGTATGTGTACTAGAATTTTTGAATAATCCGTGGTTTTATTTTTGTCGAGGATTTTCATATTTTAGTCTATCTTTAATACTCTTTGTCTTACAAAAAACGACAAGTGAATATTAATTAAGACCACAGAACAAGAGAGAACGTGGTTTCTGATGGGAGAAATTGTTAAAGTATTTGCAAATGAAGGCGGCGTAAAAAGTAGTAGTAGAAATAAAGTTTACGTTCCCCAGAGGCTGGAAAGGTCATATGGGACCAGGCAAAATACATACATTAAAACTAGTAAATAAACTTTCAAGTTGCAATCTAACATGATACGGTACACATTATGCAGTACACACTTACAAACTTAGGATTTAACTAACTAAACGCGCCTCTATTGAAACACGTCAAAAGTTCTGATATTTTAAAAGTTTAGGAGTGTAAAGAATCTTCCATTCAAATTCAAATTCAAACAGTAGTTTCCAACTGTTCCTGCCTTTTCTGCCCCTGCCCCCTTGGTTCCATAAACCAACCCATCCCACTGAGCCTTCATCTCCCTTTGTCGGTACGATTGCAGTGAAATTTATTTCGCATGCGTTTAGGATGATTAAGGATCCTCTAGATGCAGCGAATCCGAAAATCCATGTCTCGAGGCTCGCAAATGTGCGCAACAATGCGAAAATCGCGATTGAAGATTGTGATTGCAGTTAAATCCATTTCGCATATGTTAAGATCGATTCTTAACCAAACCCCGAGGCTCACCAAAGTAAATCACTGCTGTGGACATTCACCGGCAAATGAGATGCAATTTTCTTACGGTTGTGCATATTTGCGAGTCTGGGGATATGGATTTACGGACATGTCATGATGTGAGTATTCAGGATCACCCTAAGACATGCGAAATTAATTACAATCGCTCAAAATAAATATGTTTACTTGACCAGTATGATTATTCAGTTTAAAAAAATAGGAAACCATCTAGAGAGTTACCTGTAGGGACTCACCGCCCCTTATCTCCCCTCAGGTGATCCCACAGCTGTCCCAGGGAGAGGTTGGTACTGCTCACATTGGAAATCACTGATATAGATGAAGAGAACGCTCACTGTCTTTGTATTGCATTTATATTACCAACGACTAAAGAGAAACTTACATTCTGCAATTGCATCTTGAGAAATTTAGAGCAGTGCCGCTCTGACTTTGACATTCGATCGTGAGTTCTTGAATCCAGAACCTTGAGGGCGTACAAGTACTGCACTCCCATCATCTTAATATTTACCAATTATTCTTGTATTTGCATTGCAACAGGTAGAGTAAAGAAGAACAATTATTGCCTCAAGATTTGTTGCAGTTAAGTTCTATATATGTAACCTTGATGATCATTAAGGAGTTTGCGGGCAGTATTGAATGGGAGGATGCCTTTAAAAAGACTTCATTTAAACTACACCATAAACCAAACGGAGTCTCACTGATTTTTGAGGCTTTTCCCAGCACGCAAACCTTTCCCACCCTGGGACCGCTTTACATGGAGCCCCAAGCGTGAGACTGTCGTTATTTTCTGATGCCATTTGGGGTAAATTCGACGTGTGTTTGTGGAAATCTCGAGTTAGTGTGGTACGTTGGATTACTCTATTATGGAAATTAGATTGTCAATCTAATTATGCCCCTAATTCTATCAGCGAAATCACATTTATCCTTTGTTCCTCTTCGGTGTATTCGTGTTTTCCTTTTTAGCACGATGCACAAGAGCGAGAAAACACGCACCGAGAGAAGGAAAATTAACAAACGGATAATATTGGCAGTCGACTTTCTATTGATCTTCTTATGCATTGTACTCGCAAGATTAAAGAGTTTTCCTCATGACTGCTTTTTCTCGGGAGAAGTCGGAGAACTAAGTAGTTTACACCTAAAAGGAGTTCATGGACTAGTTGCCTTTTTACACCCTATTACTTAGAGCGTAATCCGAGAAGTCAAGGCTTGAGAGTGGATTAAAGTTTTCATAATTCGCAAATACGGGACTAAAACACGTTCGGGTTTTTATGTGGGTAAATAATTAAGATGATGATGTATGATGATTGGTTTGAAAGTAAGTTGGAAATATTTCTGGGGGGAGATAGAGTTTAGCTTTAATTTTATCTCGTCATCTCAGTTGGAAACTGTTCTTCTTAAAACGCGAGTTGAAAACAGCTGAGCACCTTTAATTTAATTAGCAGCATCCATGCTGGAATGTCTTGCACTTACAAAGCTATTCTGACACCGTAGTGAAGGCTTTTGTTTAATATATATCAAACTCCCTTTTCAAACGTGGCTTGCCACTGTCTCGCACGAGGTGGAGCCACCTAATATAATGTGTTAACTGATTGAACTAACACGCGCCCCTTTGACGCCCCAATAATTCCTTCGTAAATACAACTAAACTAGCATGCATGAAAAGTGAAAAGATTGTACCCCGCCCTCTGCGGGTAAATTGCAACAAAGTTAGTATGTTTTCCTCTGCTTAATAAGCAGAAATTCCACAGTTTTGTTGCGGAATTTAATAAATTGAATACCGTAATCTCAGTGTACGACATAAATTATGTGTGCACGAGTGGAAATTTAAGCAAGCTTTCAATCTCTAATGTGAATAAGCCTTAAGCTTTTACGCATTATCTTCTATAGTATATTATTTTTTTTCTTTTTATTCTCCTTTTTCATACTCGTGCCCTAGCCTAGATTAGCATTGAAGAAAAGCACTAAAAGTTGAGGGAATGTTTAATTTATGCCGAATAGTCATCTGCAATAATTAGGCCCATGTGAAATTGCAGCTGGGAAACCGTAAGCGGAATGGTGGAAAAAATTGACACCACAATATTTTACTCAAGACGTGATAATTACTCTCGGTTGAAACCATTTCACTTTGATTCATGACCGGTTCATGGACTGCGATTCATTTTGTCTTCTTATCTGCATTCATCACGACTCTGACAAGAAGTAAACCTTTTATTCTTTTCCATACATTTTAAAATGATAATTCCAAAATTAATTTATGTACGCCTAATTGTAATCCTATTAACTTTCTTTTTTTTCACTCCCCCACCCACGCTTCACTTATTTTTTTTTCCTTCATTAATTATTCGCATCACAAAATACCAGCTAATAAACTTACTTGGCAAAGAAGAAAGAACGAGAGAGAAGAATAAAAAAAACGGAGAACCTATCTAAACACCTCTTTGAGAGACGAAAAATAAAGAAAAGAAAAAAACAAACGAAGAAAAAAAAATTACAGAACAAATCCAACGAATGAAGGACGAAAAAAAAAAATTTCTCGTCCGATCGAGCGCGCTCTGAAAAACCCGTAGTGCTCGCTAATCCTTCTTATCCTGAACCTCTTGTATCAGTTGATCAGACGGCACAAGGCTTAGGGCAGAGCCACTGTAGCACCCACGCGCCGTCTTGCAATGGGAAGACGCTCGTCCATCGTACGGCGGCCGGGAGCGAATCGGGCGCGCGACGAGTCGGTGCGAGAAAATCCCAAACGGACGTAGTCGACTAAATGGTTGTAAAGCTTCACTTTTCGGGGTCTTTTTGTTAGTTGGCTAAGAGTGAAGACCCTTGCCATCCTTTTCTCACACGGGGTGTTTGGGCGCATGCGCACTATAACGATCGATGTGGAAGGGAACGTAATGAGAGTGGGCTGAAGTGAGAGGAAAGCTTTGCTCACAAGCTCTGCTCTAGCGACACCGAGTGCACCTTCTGTCCCTTATTCCAATATTTCGGTTTCTTAAGTATTTGGACTATTCATCAAGAGAAAAGGGAAAAAAATTTATCGAGGTGAAAGTGACTGCCAGTGGATGACCACCACTGACCTATGCTCGGATTCTCACTATGCTGCTGCGAGAGAATGACAGTGAGTTCACACATCATGTACTTATTACTGGTCCTGATAGCACCTGTTCTGTTGCACGCAGGTAAGAAATTTATAACAACTTTGCTCGTTAGTTTGTTTGGGCAAAAGTAGATAGTTTGATAGCTCGGGGGAATTGATGCTGGAGTTTACTCTCTGGGTTGTATTTGTCAATATTAGTCTTATTTATTTATTTATTTTTGTTTAGTTTTTTATAAAATCGATCTTTTATTTTTTTATTTTTTGGTTGTTTAAAGAAAAATGGAATTTTTGATGGTTCGGTCGATTGGTTGTTCGGTTTTGGTAATTAATTTAGTTTCGAGGGTTGTTTTACAAGCTGAATCGCAGTTTACAAGCAAGATTCGCCTTTAAAGTTGGTGTGTGTAGTGGGATAGAATGATCAGTAGGAAAATTAACTGGTCTAGTTTGATCCATTTCACACTTGTCTACAAGTACACCTTTGAGGGTTTCCGAAATGCTTGAAGCAACGGTTTAAAATTAAGACACGCATGGGAGAATTAAACGTAAGCTTCGCTATAATCCCATTTATAAATAAAAATTAATGACGTATTGGGTTTTTATCAGGGCGAATAATAACCATTAATAAGAAAAAGCCATCAAAGTTTTTAGCGTAAATCAAATTATTACTTTCAAGAAACACATACAAAAATATTAACGAACACCCGGGGTTTGGTAATTTTAAATTTTAAAATTTCCCAACATCACTTTCTTAAGGAATCCGTATGAAATTGATAGAAACCAAAATTTTTTCTTATTTTTTTTTTAAAAAAATCAAATTAAAGTGAAGAAAATGCTGACTTAAAAATGCGCGTGGATGCAATGAACAAACTTTAAAAGTTTATGACGTAATGATTTTTAGCCACCAACATCCATACGTGAGAAGGAGAGCTGGAAATTGGATTTGTGTTATGAAAAGATAAATACTGATTGAAAAAAAAAATGGCCACGGAATCGGTGAAAGTATTGTTGGCGTAATTACCGTATCCAATAAGGAACAATTTAGTGTGGTCGTGCGAACGTTTTGGTGGGTACAGTAAGTAGATGAAAGTGCTTTGGGTTTGTTTTTAGCTGCAATTGGGAGAGAGCGGTTTTTGTTGATCCATCGGTTTCCATTCTTTTCTATCGGGTCTTAGAAATTTATGTTGTGACTTTCACTAATGTCAACGGTGAGTCTAGTCTCATTCCTTCCCCCCTTTTTTTCTTGTTATTCCAATAGTTGACACATTTTTGAACAAAGGAAATTAATATTGCATCGCATTTCCACGGAATCGTGAGATGCGGAGAAGCACAAGGGGTTGCTTTCTACTCCGTCGCAGCTTCGTGCATAGTTTCGCTAGCAAATAATGCATAGATTTAAAACAAAAAAATAAAAGTGTAATCAATTTTTGACTGCACTTACGTACAAAAGAAATGAAATGAGAGGAATAATAAAAAATTGAAAAAAATATATAAAAAAAAAACCCGCCGGATTCGATGGGTGAGTGTGCAAAACGATTTTTCAATCCGCAAGAATTCCAGTGGTTTTAATTTCATAAGAGAAATCATAAAAAATTGAAATACCTATACTTTCATCCCATAAAAAGATCTCTCATAAAAAAGAAAAACGCACGAACTGCGCAACTACGTGGAGTCATCATGGCACTTGTTTTGTTAGGTTTTGACAAATAAACAATTCCGCATTCATGTATTATTTGTCACATTTGAGCCTAATAAGTGGAAAACTGAATTGAATATGACATTCACGCCGAATGCATACACCAGAGATTGTAAAGAGGAATTGAATTATTAAAGAATTTTTGGACGATGCTCGGTGTGCATTGCAGGGAAGAACATTACACACGAGATGGCAACCTGTTTTTCACTTTTAAATCATGAATTTCAATTTTTGGGAATTAAATTTTTACATTTCTGGAATTGTCATCACCGTTGGACCTGTCATCGCATAACTGACACATGTTCCGACTGGGATTTTCTTAGTATTTATTATTTACGGATTATCGTATTACACGGTGCAACGTGTGGTCATTTCTAGCGCCGGAGTCGGCTAAATTATTAATTTTATTAAGTAGATTATGTTAACGTGTAATCCAAAGTCATACAAGAAAGAACATTGGTTGGAAATATGGTTTGTATGATGCTTACAGTACATGACACACTTATAAATATAAATTAGATCCGCATGTACCTCATAAATAATACATAAACGGTACAGACGAATTTCCAAATTGATGTTTCAATTTAAAAAATGAAATATTCTTTGGCAACACACTGATGTATGATTTATTAAGTATTTATGAGAACATAACTTCGTCTAACATTTCTATGCGCTTTATGAAAAAAAATTCACACATGAAATTTACTATTTTTTAGTTTTATTATTTTATTTGACTTCTAAGAAGGTCATCCGAGAGAAAAAAAAGCCTAGTTACATTTACAATGATAAGAGTTTCTTATTCCCGTATGAGAAGTCGACTAATAATTCTTCTTGCAACTTTCCATATGGATTTTTTTTTTCTTTCTTCTTCTTTTTCTTCTTCTTCTTCTCCTCCTCCTCCTTTTTCGAAGGTTACCTTTGGTGCAAGCAAGCAAACCAAGTGATTAATGCATCCTATTAACATCCCTTGGGAATGCCGTTTTTCACTTTTACTCTGTTCAAGAAATGTGGTGCTCCAAAACCTATTACCACAAGTAAATTAGTCGTCCGATTTGAATTTTCAAGTGTTTCTAACGTTGCAAATCATGAAATTTGCAATATCTGCTATGGTAATTGTAGTTTTAATGAGAAAATTGTATTTTATCTCGTTATAATGATGAAAAGAAATGGGAGAAAGAAAGCTGGTGATTTTTAATGGACGGAACCGATCGTGTTTCTTTCACTCTTTGACAGGTGAGGAGACAATCACTCTTATTACCGTAGCCCTGGCTTTAGTTAGTTGCGTAAAAAGGGAGTAAAATCTGATTTTTATAGGAGAAAGAAAGGATGGCGTTTAATGGAAGAGTGCGAAGTGAGGTCAATTCCAGGTGATGGACAAATTGACAACCTGCCCACAAACCAAGCACCCTTTTCTGAAGGGTTAATAATCTAAAGTCGAGTATAAAACTTCTTATTTTCGACTCGTTTCGGCGCTGCATTTCTATTTTCCGAATAAATTCAACCTTCTCGGTTTAACTTTCAACGAGAAATTATCAATTTATGAATAAATTTAAGTTACTGAAGACTAGTAATTAATAATTTACAACTTCTGTGAAAAGCTGCTGCTTTAACCTGTGTGTATGTAGCAGCTAGACGCTTCTCGCATAATGAAATATTAACGTCCACAATGTACTACATTGTTTTGAATCGTCATGAAATAAATAACCTCGTGTGTGGACGCGGATCGGAGCCGTCTGCGTCTCTCTTCACACGCCGAAAATGCGCAGTTTCCACACTTTTCTTTTAATGCTAACCCTGATTGAGCAATCTCGCTAGCCAAAATCGAGTAATCGAGAACTCGGCCAACCATATTTTACGGCAGTGTTTTATGGAGTTTTTAATTTATATTTGATGCATCAAACCAAACCTTTAACATGGATTTTATTATTTTTATAAAAGGTTTCCCGCATAAAACCTCGCTTAAATCTCCTTAAATACATGCATTTTATCTTATACATACGTTAAGGCAAAGCTTTACCGCAGCAGCGAAAGGTATATACGTGAAATTCCTAATTCTCCGCTTCGCAGATAATGTTTAATCGCACATGAAAATTTAATAATAATAATCAGGAATTGTGGAATAATTGAATTAAAATGCGGTAAGATAATACGCTTTTTATAAAAACGATGCAGGCGCAATTTTTAAACAAAAAAACGATGTGTTTGTGTGTGTTTTAATTGTGCTGTGCTCGCCGATCTTATTTTAGCAATAATAACATTTGTCGGGACGACTTTGTTCGTTCCATCAACTTCTTCTTTCGTTCCTTTTGTTTTTATAGCCATCACCAAAGTTTTATGAATAATGCATTTCTCATGTTCGCATTGTGGATCTATCAATCTCATTTGTCTTTCGTCAATATTTGCATTACCCTTTTCAACATGGGAAATGTGATTTGGACATCCTGCTGGACCTTAAAATACTCTTATCCTCCCCCCCTTTTCCTTCGACAAACTCCATACGATCCATTTGATGTGAGCGCAGCTGAGCGTTTTGCTTGTATAACGTATTTAGCAAAATGGAGAAAAGGAAATTGATTTTCGTATTACACATTAACAAGTACTGTCAATTCAAAATTAATCAGAGCAGGAACTAAGAGCTTTCTCAGTGTCAACATTTACTCATGTTCAGAACAAATTATAGTCAGAGGAAGTAGATTTAAAATGAGTGAACGAATCAGCAAAAGAGTGAGGGAGGGGAAAATATCACATTTTTTTCTATTAAGCGTCTTGTAGGTACCCGAGTTAGAATGTTATAAATAACGAAATAAAAGGTCGTCGTTAACGTCCAATTACAGTTTAACGCCCAACGAATGTTGAATTATACATGATTTTTAAATTTAACCCTAAATCATGAGTGAGATCTGCTAAAATTATTTTCAAATTCAATAATTAATCGGTCGAATAATGAATCATAATTGCGCATCTTTAAAGGTGAAAATTTATTTCATTTATTTATTTATTTATTTATTTTTAGCATCGCGAGCATTTTTCTTCACGTTTTCTCGACAAAACCAAGCGAATGTATCAAAAGCCGGCAGTGAATAGAGCAATCAGCTCACAAGAGCGGAACACTCTTCCGTTTCCGGTTTATTTATTGCGGTTTGACCAATTTTAGCATGATTTCGGTGTGTTGCAGTGTAGCGGATAAAGGTGTTGTCACTCACTTCGGGTCGTGAGCGAATAGGGGAAAAATTGAACAACAAAGTTTTATTCTGCTTCTTGCGCGCAATTCGCATTGATACGACTCGTATAGGAGTTTTGAAAATCAATGGGCATTGTAATACCGTTTTATTATGAAAATTCCCTCTTTTTACTCGACGTATATGAAAGGGATATCAAAGCTCAGGTCAAGGAGGGATTGCTCATTGAAAAGATTAAAGCCAAAATAGAAAAGCATTTTGTTTTGAAGCATGAAGGCCAAAAACAATTTTTTTTTCAAGTTATCGTAATATAATATATAAAACCTCTTCATCCGATCTATAAAATTTAATACTAAGTCAACAGAGATTATGTGCAATTTTTATTTGTATTACATTTTGCAAAAACCAAATATTAGCTCCATTCCCCAATTTAATTATGTTTGTTTTGTTTTTAAGGCTAATTGAAATTCTTTGATTTTCCATCCAAAAACATTTAAATAAACAGTGAGTCATTTATCGTATATAGTCCACATACAAAGATGTATACATTACAACATTCCGATCTATTACTTCGACTGAATAAGTCTCTTTATTGAAGGGTTAGGAGGGAAAAAAAGGAAAAGAATGAAGAGAGGAGGAAAAAAAGAGAAACACAACATTGGAACATACTTCGATTTCTCTCGAGGAATTGAACACTTACACATTCCTCCCACAAGGTTGCCTCTGTAAATAGCTTTAATGGCATGAGGAGAATAAGGCACACAAAGGGAAGAAGACTTTCTCTTAGGATAAAGGCAAAAGGAGAGAGGGAGTTCTCCTTTTATTGTTACTTTTCCATTCGCCTTCACGTCAGAGTGACAAAAGCAAACTGCTCTGAAATAACATCAGAATTGGCTCTGTTTGTTACAAACTCTTGCTTGCAGACGTTGTTATACAAGCTACTTCGCCTACTGCCATAGAGCTGAGTTGAAAGCAATTGCTCGCGACTCACACCACAAATCACATCGTGGAATGCGACACACAGCACACATAGCGCACACACATAGGCAACACACTCATACGTCCCTTGAAGAAAATTTTGGAAATGATGCAGCCATAAAAGGGAAAGAAATTGAATTTGAGCTGGTTTTAACCGATATTGGAGGAAAAGGAAATAAAGAGGGCAAGTTTTGGCAAGTTTTAATTCGAGATCGAGGATCTCGTGTAGTTGTGGTGGTGTTGCTTAAACAGTTTTGCCCAGTAGCGATAGGGAGCGAGTGGAGACCGT
This sequence comes from Geophilus flavus, assembly GCA_034695885.1. Lineage (NCBI taxonomy): Eukaryota > Metazoa > Arthropoda > Chilopoda > Geophilomorpha > Geophilidae > Geophilus > Geophilus flavus. The sequence continues at coordinate 10,359 of JAQFZO010000159.1, forward strand.
GCTGTGGAGTGGTCGACGGTGCCACGCCACCAGATGCGTGTTGTCACAGTCTATAATCTAGTTGGCTGTGACTTGTTCGTCGAGAACAATGTCATCGGTATGGAAGTTGCAGCCACAAACCCTTGTAACGCTAAGGTTTTATGATTCATTAGTAATCAAAAGCCCAACGCCAGTGTCGTGCGACACTCGACACATTCGAGAAAGACTTAATGAGGTTTATATCACTTGAAAGGTCATGTGCAACTGACATGAGAACTCGGGTCGTTTCTCTAAATTTATTTAATGCATTCTAGTTAACTACTTTTGGTCCACGATGCGATGCGAGCTGAGCAAGATGGTTACATTGGGAATTCCTCAGTCAAACCCGCATGCTGATGGAGCTTCAATCCGCAGAGGCAAGCCACGAAATGCATTGGAGTGTGTGGTTTTACCATAATTTGAATGGTTTCACTGAATGCCTTTTCAGTATTCACGACCCAAAGATGAGGGAATAATTCAAAGCTAACAGACTCCGAGTGGCTTTTCCTTGCCTTGCCTCTCTGCCTCTATCTGCCTCTCTTGCCTCTGGACTGCCTGCCTGTCAATATTTTTTTTCAACTTCCTGAAACGTTAATTGTAGGAAAATAGGAGGGAAAATATTGATCTAACAATTAAATTATTTCGCACAGTGACGAAACCAAATTGAAGTAAATGCGTCTTGAATGGCCAAATAACCTTTATAAATAATTCATTTCAAGACATTTGTTGTTTATTACCTATTGATTGCTGCTTTCCCAAATGCAACGTTGAAAATTTGCCTTCCTAAACTTGCCATCGGCTCTATTTTATCAATTTAATACTTGAGTTAATCAGGATTTAATTAATTAATTATTTTAGTTAAAGTGCGTTTCAAAGGTTTCGGATAATTTGTGGAAATAAAGCCCCCAAATGGGACGAGCTGCAAATTGTAAACATACAGATGACACCTAGGAATGTTACCGATCAAAGATTTAATTTTAAAAAACCTTTTATTGACTTATTTAACGTTTTTTTTCTATAGTTGTTGCTTTGGGTGGGTATCGTATTATACATTACAACAGCTTTGTAAAATAACCGCAACACGTGCCCCCTCTGAAAATTTCTTGAAAAATATATATTAACTTCATGATACAGCGCAGCTGTGAGCCAGTTTCAATAAGAGCACAAACTATTTCAAGTGGACCATTTACTTTACAGTTTTTTTCCCCTTTTTTTTTTCCTCAAATCATTTGTTGCCCGTTGTTCAAAATAAGAACAGCGTGGATTGTACATAAAAAAAAATCAAATGCTAATTTTATTCAAGGTCTTTTTCGATGAGAATTGAAAATTTCACTAAAAACATCGCCGCCTTCCTATCATCGAGAGTAATGGCAGCAAATGAAAGCTGAAAGACGTAAGCTTAACCAAGAGCTGAATTACGATTATCTGAAAATAATTTGTTTGAGAAACGTGATTTTTTTGCTCAAAATTGTTATTTACGACGCGGATAATAACTTTGCATGAATGGAGATTTCATGGAAAGGCATTAAAGTCACTTTTCGTCAAAATGGGATTAATTTTTTGATAATTGTATAAAGCTAATTATCTATCGATTGATGATTTAAGCTGAAACCGGTGACGAAGTGTTTCGAATTAGAATATTTTCCGATGTAAATAGTGAGTGGAAACCGATAGGTCATTCGTAGGTTTGACTTCAATTTTTATGTCCCGGCACTTAACTCGGGTCGTAATGAACATTAAACAGATCTATTAACTTTTCCGCACCTCGAAACAAATTTATAGATATGAACTCTTTGACCTTTCATTGCAATTCTTTTCCATTCATTTAATTACCTAACTATTCCAATGACAAGTGCTTTCACTTTACTGAGCATTTCATTTAAAATTTAAATTTCATCAGTCGAAGCAAAAAAAAAAATATTAAATTAAAATATACCTTTGTACAAGGAGTCGGGAGACAAAAGTTGGGGAAATTACTTTTTATTTTAAATTAAAACATTAACCCTTTGTGTCGACGAGTAATAAAAGACAAAAAATTCTTTCTGCTCGTCTCCCATCCATCCATCCATCCATCCATTCTTCCATCCATCCTTCCAACCTGAGTCATAAATTTATTCATGGAATAGTTGGGCCGTATTTGATCTCGGCTTAAGTGCTGGGGTCAAAGCAGTCAGTGAATCTGGTCCTTTAAAAACAGGGTCGTAAGTAAAATTCGTTTCGAACGCTGACAAGAATGAGAGCGTGCTGTAGGGCGAAATGGGAAAGCAAACCGTAGCTTACAATTCACACCCTCATATTTCGTCAGATTACATCGCGATCTGGTCGTTTGTAACTGTTAAAAATCAATTGAGGTTTCCTTTGGCTAACAAAAAAAGTGGCCAGTGTCGGTTTCTGATGTAGAATGATTGGGCGACATAGAAACTAACTGCCGGTGTTGCCCGCCCTACACCCAAAAGTGCAATTCAGCTTCAAATATTGACAACGCAAAATGAGACAAGTTGAAAAATAACTTCAATATTAAACTAGACAGAAATACGCCAGCCACCATTAGCTGCCGAGATAAAATAGGCGGAGCAGGTTTGCGTCACGGATTTTTCTCCAGAGGACAATGCACTTTTGCACGAGATAGCACGAGAGCTTCTCTCCACTACTACTCATCTACATAAAGACAAGTAAAAGTAAATTTTGTGTATGGAAAAACATGGAGGACGAGACGTACGTGATGTGATGATGAATAAGAATTAAAGTTTCTTCTTTCTGCCCCTCGATTAATTAGCTACGGCCGTTGAAAATCACTTAGGTCCTTAACGTCGAGTAATGATTTTAAGGTAAAAGTTATTTCGCCGAGTACATTTTGGTTTTAAAACAATTTGAATTGATGGGGCCATTACGTTTCCCTCCCGTGCTCAGATAATTATTATTTTTAAACATTGCTCGGTTTGCTCAGCAGCAAAGCTCAAGGGCTACGCGTTGAAACTATTTTTCAAACTCTTCCTAATGCAAATTTTAAGTATTTTCGGATGAGTCTGGTGTTGTTGCGAAGGAACAATTACAAGCGATTTTAATTTGAGCTTAAGGTGATTAGCCCGATAGACAAGCGCGATTGCTCAAATTTGAACACGGCGCGCGCTATAAGCTGGCGCATCAAAATAGGTAGTCTCGGATTTCTTAATTATAAACAAAAAAAAATTTTTTTTCTTTTATTTTTTTAGAAAAAAAATTTTATTTGGTGCGTGATTTTTATGGATCGAAGTGATTTAGTTGACAAGAAGCAAGGGTGAAAGTAAACGTCTTAAAGTTAGGTGAATCGATCACCCTTTGCTACCGAGGAAATTGCTCGTGTTCAATACTCTACAGACTCATTCTGCGTACAGTACATACAGCAAAAGACAAATTAAACAAAAATTTAAACGGTTAATTAACCTAAGTTTAACCTAGATTTCCTTTTACTTAAGGGCTTAGTATCTGGTGAAATTAAGTTCAGTTTGGTATTTAATTGCAACTAAATTAAAATGTAAATTTTTTAGTTATCTGATTATCTCATGTAGTATATTTAGAGGAAGCTGGTAACTTCAATTTTTTTTAAAAAAAATTTATTTAAAGGGAGTGTAACTCGTGCGTAATTGCATTACCCATAATTGTATAATTTAAACTGCCTCGTCTTAATTGGACATTCAGTTACATGCGCAAGATTAAGACGGCAAAGAAGTGACTTAAATGTCATAAACAAAGTGTGTAATTACATCTTGTTTTTCTACATCCGACGCACGTTTCGCAGGGCAAGGTTGTACATCATATCTGAAGAGCAGAGAATCTCGGACGAGCATAATTTACACAAAACTTGCTAAAAAGAGAAACAAATTCAGCAGGTGGCTTCGAAGTACAGAGTATAAAGGGGAGAATTCTGTTAAGAAAGGGAATGAAAGGAAGAATCGGGCCAATTGTAAGTGCGAGTAACTAAGTGATACCACGCTCTTAACTACATTATAACCATTGCATTTTGGTAAATCCCAAATCTCTACTTTTTACGTCACACGAGAGAAAGGCAAAAGAGACAACAGTCATTTCCTAAGTGAAATATGAACGTCATTCTATGGCAGTTTTCCCTCAGGAGAAATCCTTATCGCAGATATAGAGCCAACTTTATGTTCTTGGCACAATATCAGCGCAGCTTACACAAGAGCTTACGATAAATTTACTCTAACAAATAAAAGGTGCTGTTTTTTGTCTTTATATACAGTTTACCTTATGTTGTACACAACGCTCATTTACTCGCGAAAAAGTTTGAGCTGTTTGAAGAAAATTCCTCTCAGCTTAAGCCTACTTTACCCGCAATTTACCCAAGCAGAGATTTTTCTAAGTCAGCACATGTAAGGACACATAAACTAAATTGTTTGTAATATTTTCGCGGTTTTGTGTGACAACTTACACCTCATAAAGCTAACAGCTTTTTTTATTGTGGACATTATGAAACTGCAAGGTATGAAAGTAATGTTCGTTTGTTTGTCTTACGAAAAGCGTCTTTTAATGGAACATCAAAGAAAGCGCGCGGTTTCGAAATATATATATCGGAACGTGTTTAAATAAAAAACGAATAAATATTTTTTAACTGAAAGTTATAATGGGGAGAAAATTTTTTTTTAAAAACTACATTTTTTTACGTGTTATTTTTTTCTCTCTCTCTTTCTCTCTTCTTACCTCTTACTTGAAAACGAGAACAATAATAATGGTTTGCTCCTTGACATTTTCTCAACTCTGTTCTGATTTATGATAGTCCATTCCGGTCATTTATTTCAGCTGCAGAAAACCTGCGAACTCCAGCAAAACACTGCTGCCTCCATACACACACTTTCACACACATGTAGCACTATCGTCATAAATTTCTTCTTCCTGTATAACTGATGTATAGGTATATTCATTTTTAATACACATTTAAAAAAAATTATTTCAACTCTGTAAATCTCTGTATTATATCGCGTTTAACACTTTACTTTTTTCTTGCTCTATTTATTTTTTATTTTTTTAATATATATATATATCCCAAAGCAAATTAATTTCCCGATTAAACTATATAAGCGATGACATTTATCAGAATCTAGAGGTTGGGGAAAACCAACAATTCTCAGAGCAAGCCACACTTAGATGCACTTGCTTCACTAAGCAGAAAATTGCCTGCAAACCTACACTTAATAAATTTACCGACACAAACTTATGATATTGGGTGAACAGCCTTCAATGTCGTTCTGAGGTTATCACTGGAAATATATTCTCTGTCAGAGTGTAAAACACGCGTGTAATTTTGTGTGTGCTGGTTTTCCCCTTTTTCCCCTTTAAAAGTTTAGCATTTTAAAGTGGCATTTATTATTAAAAGTGTTTAGGATTACCAATTGGTTTGGGAATGCTTGCAGTGAAAAGTTGAGCTTGATTTCAACCAGTCAAATGCGAGATTAGGTACTACTGTATGTTAATGGAGAATTAGGATTTGAATGCAAAAGTTTCACACTGAGTATGTTAAATTTAAATTTTGTTTTCCTTAGTTTAGTTTTAGTTTATAAAGCTCTTTAGCTTTATAAATTGTAAATTGGCTAATTAATGTTAATTTTCATACTTAAAGTTTGTTTTTTACTTTTCATAAACAGCAAACTTCGAATCCATTGACTACAAACATCTTTGTCAGTTCTAAGGTGCAGGGAAGCCATTTAAAGGAGAAATTTGTTTTGCAACTCATTCCGAAAGTCTGAATACAACATTCGAGTCATTGAAAACGCGATTCTTAGGAATCCCTGCATCAGAATTGATGAAATTTTACGTGAATTTGTCCATTAGTCACGGTTCAATGCATCAAATGCCCATTACACGACTACATCAATGAAGAAACGAATGATTTGAGCATTTGATGCATCAAACTGACTAATTCCCAAATTCACTTGAAATATAGTCTTAATCTGATGCAGGATTCCAAAGAATCAATGCTTTCGACGGCTCGATGTTGAATTCAGCCTGTAATATCGATGGACTTTCAGAATTTCCCCCATGGTGCAATTTTGCAACTGACAAAGAAACTGCTACACACGAGAGTAGTCAGAGGATATGGGTAATGTTTCATCGAGTTACTTTTGATGTAATCGGCTTAACTTTTCCAAAAATTAACTTTTTGACTCTCTCTCAGATTTCAGGACTGTAATTAACTATCGTTGATTGAATATTATTAAAAATTAGGGAAATCTGACTAACGATGTTTGCAATGTGGTTCCCCAGGTACCGTAACATGATGTTCAACGTTTTAGATGAAATTAGTTTTGCAATCATTTAATTGCTTTTTATACTCTGCTGTACACTCAAATGTCGATTTCAGTTAAATTTTTAATATCGAAAATAATCCCACTGAATTTTGACTCAATCTAATACGATTAGTATTGGCAGAATATGGATCTTTTTTTATTATGTGGTAAAATATAATCGTATTACACTGTCAAAAATTTATAGAAAATTATTTAGTATAGAGAACTTGCATTATGGACGGGTTAAAGAGAATATCCGGTTATTTTAAAAAGTGCCCTTTAAAAGATAATTTTTTTTTTAAATTTTGAGAACAACACTTTTTTTTTCCAATTTTATTTTATTTCATTCTTGCATAATGCAATATAAAAATCTTAACTTTTATTTATACTCTTTAACCTTTTGAAAAACGCACAAAGACTGACATTAATCATAATTTTTTTTCCTCGTTACAAAACTTCCTCCATCATTATCAGAATAAGTTAACTGCATCATTTACTACAATTTTTATTCACTGAGAATTTTTCTTACAAAAAAGTATACAATAAGAAAACTTAAAGGCAAGTGCAATTCCTTTCAAATTTAATCGACTGTTAGATCTAAATGTGTGCTTCTAATGAATATTCTTTTTTAACTTAAACATAAAAAAATACACCATTAAGATTTTTTTTCGCCTTTTTCTTTAACGTCTTTATAACCCTCCTCCCTTTAAAATCCCATTAAATCTAATATCTTCACCGCCCCTTTTGCCACTCATATCTGGCCATCTTTACCCTTCTATTCTCTATTGAATAACATGTCAAACGTATACAACATCACGACTTAATCACGCTCTTAAATCCTCCAAAGAAAGATTGAAATATCGTTCTTGCCTTCTTCACACAATGTTTCGGAAATGGATGGGACTTTACACTTAGTGTCCACACTTTTCCAGCAAGAGCAGTGGGGGGCTGATAAGGAATGAAATGTACACTGCATGTCTTCACATGACAGGCTCAGATATTTACACCCCATTCGCTGTCTCAATAAAAGGAGTGGTCACGGCATCGCGTTCAAATGAAGAGCATGCACATGCTTCTGCCTTGATTTATTCTCGACTTATTCACAAACGAAATGTGTCACCATTCAAATTGAATCGGACAATTCGCATAGTCCATACGAGCAAAGGAGAAAGCCACACTATAACTGAATTTAGGGAAAATGGTGACTTGCAAGTCTAGTCGAAGAAATATGACTTGGCAAGTGCAAGTGTAAATAAAGCAGAGAAATGGGAGCAAATTTCTGCCGTGTGACAAGTTTGTGAAATAAAATTTTATGTCTTGATAAAAGAAGTAAAGAAAATAAGAAATATAAAGGTGACATACTAACTTATATACACAGTACAGTACTGTTTGATAATAAATTTATACTTTAATTAGGAAAAATTCTCTTTTCCACACAAGCCTAAGTGAAATAACACTTTAAATATTTACATCTTTAACAAGCACTACTGCAGTTAGAACCCAGAGTAATTAATTGGATGAATCATTAATTCTTTTTCTTTGTATTCTGTATTCTGTATACATTTTCCACTTTTTCTCAAAAAATAAAAATACAGCGACAGGGTTATGGGACATGAAAATAACCTTGAAAAATTGGTTTTATTGATTTTTCTCTCTCTTTCAACATCTTATATCATCCCTCTTACTTTGCTTTTCCCGTTCTATTGCACTACACTTTGCACCATTGCCCACCAGTGCAACCATACCACACTCAGCCTGACCAAATAAAATCTGTCCACATCAGACCACCACCAAATGGTTCTCCGCAAATTGAGGAAATGCAATGCTAGCTTTCCACGCTAAAGTGCAGTCTGAAGAGGAGGGAGAACCGGAAGAACAACCATCCACAGATCCTATTCAAAATGAAGAGCCGACGCTCGCTGCTCAACCTTAGGCAAATTTTAATGGAAACCATTTTCATTCCTTTTTATCTTTTCCCCCCTTTTTCAAATTGAAGAAAATTTATTTTCCTTTCATATACCACACGGTACAGAGTAAACTCGGGCATAAAAACGATGGCTAGAATATTTGTAAATGAGCTTAAAGTGGGATTCAATTAATTCTACGTCAGACATATAGTATAGGAATAAAAACAAAGTGAAATTCTTCTCCTCGCAAACAAATTACCGCATATACGCATGCAACTAATTACTTTTTCATACCTTTTTGCAATTTTTTGGAATTTAAAAAATTTTCCACTCGAGTAAAACAAGCAACCAAACAGTATACGGAGGGGGCTAGAAAAAAGAAAAATAATGAGAGGTAAGAAAAAAAGAAAAAGCAACGCCCTAGTGTGTGTTTGAGTATGGCAGTAAGACGACATGATCTTGTTAACATCCAGAGTGTCTTTTCATGTCATGAATCTAATTTACTCCCTTCTTATTAATCAAATTCACTTAGCCCTTCTTTTCTTTTTAGCCCCTTCGCTTGCTGTGCTGCAGCAAAGCAGATTAGCTCATTTGCCTCTCGCTACTGACATGAAAATACGGTGCTACATATATCACATTTCAGGTGACAGCTCATCATATCAACATTAACCAAGGATATACTATTAGCATTATGCAAAACGAGAGAGAGCTGAATCATGCGTCCAAGAAACGCAAATAAGATTCAAAACTGATGTATGAAATATTCATATTACAAGATATATTTAAATATTTTAGCTGACGTATTGTAAATCTAATGACTCAAAACGAGACATTTTTCCTATTTTTAAACAACTAATCGCTGGATTTCGAAACTTTCTCGCTACGCATTAATAAATAAATGAGAAAAGCGAAGCTGTAAAGTTTATAATTTGAATCTAAGTTACATAAAGTTTAATCATCAATAATTTTGCTCGCAGTTTATGTCATGTTTCCCTATAGTATAAACACGTGTCGTATATTATTTAAAAGTATATTTATATTAATGTAAGACACCATACAGCGCTTCACATTAGTAAATGTTTAATACATTAGTGGAATTTATAGTTGTCTTATCTTGTTACAATAAGTTGATTACTTATGTAAGTTTGAAGCGAAGGAGAATTTATAAAAGACAACTGAAGTTCGATTTTTATTTTTTATTTTTGTTTTCATTTTTCTTTTCTTTTTGAAATTGTCTTTCATGTTGGTACGTACTCTAAGACATTTAGATCAATATTTTTTCCTTTCTCTTGTAACAATACTCATGGTCGGATGAAATATTCCATAATTTTATTTGACATGCATGAGGATGTGTACCAAGTGACTGTTTTGATAAACTGAGTAAATTGGGATTTGAAACATTCATGGAAACAAATGTAAATTTACCGAGGTGGATGAATGTTTAACTTTCATCTCAAGAAAGTTTAAATTTTGTGTACATATAAGACTTGTTTTTGACATTTTTCATTTTTAAAATTTCATGAGATTAAAACTGACAAATCCTTTTTTATTATTATTATTATAAAGATTTGATAATTATCAGTGTTTTTTTATTTATCACAAAAATTAATTAATTAATTTCTTTACACTTTTTATATATTTTTTATTTAAATTTTTTTAAAACTTATTTTCACTGAGTTTAATTTATAAAAAAAAAAAAAAAATGCAAAGTAATTTTCCGCGTATGCTAAAAAGGGACAATTCGCATGTAAAGGTGGACAAGGAATTACAGGAAGGCAGGAACTTCCAAAAAATGTTATTACCAGCATCTGTAGCAAACATTTCCAAGCATCAGACATTGCAAGCTGTGCTAAGAAATTTAGAAGAAAACGAGAATAAAAAAAAAATTGTGAGATGGAAAAAAGTGTTTGCCACAAACACTGAAAAACAGCAACAACTTAACCACAGTCGTTTATAAAACTCGCACCTTTTTTTTACTCGCTTTAATTTGTGGTGGGGATTTTATTGAATCGAGTAATTTACACTGACCAAAAGATCGGTAAAAGGTTCATCTGAGGATAATTAGCAGTCATTTTTTTCCTTTTCGGATAAACAAACTAGATATTGTTATTTCTTTTTTAAATAATAAAAATTCGTGATTTACGTCTATTAATAACAGAGAACAAGCATCAGATGTAGAGGGATAGTTTTGATTCACTACATCTCTGCACGAAAAAAGGTGATTACCCTGCCCAGCACTCAGATGTAAAAGGAAATTTCTCCTCCCTCGAAAATTACGATGGAATTAAAAAAAAAAAAGATGATAGTTTATGTTTTTTATTTATCCTGTTGGTTCTATTTTTCCTTCTTTTTAAATTAATTATTTCTGCACTTCACTTGTCATGAAACTGTTAAATAGTTACATGCACAATCGAAAGTTGAGATTTTTGTTGGTAATTTGATGTTTGATTGATGGTAATTGTGTAATTTTTTGATGAAACCTAAAAAGTTCCCCCTTAGAGCTTTCCCGCAGTACTCGTAAATATTTTACGCATTCTGAGTTTTGCTTTTTTAATAAAAAGCCGCGTAATAAATGACCTTTGACTCGGATGTCAAAGGTCAGTTTTGCAGATGTCACCGAATTCTTCACACTCAACTCACGTTACTATTTGAATATGTCAACAGAATGTCATATAAATCAGTGTGGTTCGTGTTACCCACATGGACACATTCTGTGCGCGTGTAGCATTAACGAGTGAAAGAAGTTCATTAAAATTTAATGAATCTTGTCTTTTCCAAACTTGATTTGTATGTTTTGCTTTCCTTATTATGCAAAGCACTTTTCAACGCTAAAAGAAAATTTATTCGATTTTTAACCATTACTATTTTTAATGTGATGGAAAGAAAGCAAGTTTCGCATTTGTAGAATTTTGTTCATTTATTCCCTTTATTTTCTAAATTAAAACCACACGCGGTACGTAATATTTTACAAAAACCAAATTTTTCCGTTTGATTTGATTTTTATTCTTAAATTTCGCCTACAAAAGTAATATGTAGACGATTTTAATTCACATCACTCACATTCTTTAACTCGGAAAAAAGGAAAAAAAAATAGACATTAAAATAAATCTGCTGACTCGTAATCATTTTCACTCACCTCCACCAGTGATTTACTATATATCTTTTTTTCCTCCTCTTTATTACTGCAAAACACATTTCTCAGAAATATTAAAGCTTTTTTAGCGCAGGAAAAAATGAGGAAAGTAAAGTACACGTCTCGCATTGAAATTCCTCTAATATTTCTTCTTCGCTTTTAACTTTTAGCCCATAGTGTCATCATTGGATTTCAAAAAAATTGAAGGAATCATAGACAGTTAAGAAAGAATTGCTCTCACAGCAGATGGCATATAAAAAGACAAGAACAATCTGACAGGCAGATATATTAAATTCATTTTCCAAATGCGGAGCACAACTGGAGCGTTACGTAAGCTGTCGTGGAATGTCATTCAAGCACGAGGTTAAGAAATATTAGAAAAATTAACATTGCATCATGCACGGAATATTTTATGATGCACTTAAACTGATTTTTTTCTCTCTCCCCCTTTTTCTTCCCCCACAACTAATTTTCCCACTCTTAAATTGCTGGAAAATTTTTTTTTTAAGAAAAACCTTGTCAATCTTTATAACTTATAAGATATTCATAAGGATGATAATGTATTATATTCATTTTGTAGGATCTGAAAGGCTAGGTGAGGCACGTATTAAGTTCTTTAATTTTTTAATTAGGGAAAATGTGAAGTCGCAGAGCAAATCTGGGATCAAATTGACTAATTTATTCTCTGGTGATTTTAAACTAATCAGGTTTTTAGCAGGGAAAAATCCACACAATGGCGTTTTAATATATTAATAATGAAATGTTAAGCTAAGATCAACGCCTTTTTAATGGAAGGTTTATCCATGTTTTAATAATAAATGAAATTTTTATAAGATATAAAAGGTTTTGAGAGAAACAAAAAGGAAAAAAACCTTACAATGCTATTAAGAAAATTACGCAGTTAAATGTTAATACAAACACACTTAGCGGGAATGTTTGTCTTCATTTTTGAAAGTGCGGTCATACGATGAGTACATTTTTAAAGCTTTCTTTAATTCTTAATTCTTTTTTTCCATGTTAAGAGTTTTAATGCTATTGTTTCCGACGTCATTTCTAAAGGAAATAAGTCTGATTAAAGATTCAAATAAGTTGCAAATAGAATTTTTATGCGTGTGTTTTGAAATATTAATGGGGAAAACAGGAAAAAATTTCCTTTATTTTAAGAAGAAAAAAAATGATATAAAAATGCAATAAGTTTTTTATTTATGTATAAATCTGAAAATTTAAGTTTTGAGCATGTAGTTCAATAAATTTAGGGGGAAAGATAAGGGTTAAGATGATAATAAATTGCATTACCTTTATCATTTGTTGTTAGAAGAGGTGTAATTAAGTTCTTGTATGGTCACTGATTTTTAAAGGTTATGCGCTAAAACTGGAAGATGTTAATTACATTTTCATAAAATCGATAAAACATCATGTATGTCTGATATTCAGATTTTTGAATGTCTCAAGTTCGAAAACATGAAGTCATGAACGCCAAAATCCAATTTGGATCGCTATAACTCCCACTCGAACGCAACAAATCAAACTAAATAAACTTCGCAATTCGGAACAGACCATCAGCTATCGCATCATCTAGCTAATTTTTTCCCTCCCAATCTAAATTATCATCACGTTACCCGAGAATAAAAATTATGACATTTTATCATGCACGACGAGAAAGAAAATCAGTTCCTTTTAAATTAGTAAATACGCAACGCCAAATTTAAAATGACATGCCATCTGTCGAAGCCGACAAAACTTGGATGGTTTTTTTCACATTTTTTATTTTTTTACCGAAAAAAAATGACGAGCTACTTCTCGAATGACACGGCTTTAAACCCTTTGCAACCTCTTTGGTGCATTGCCACACGCTAAGAAGAAAGACTCTTGATCAATATAGGCAGGACCCGCACTACAATTGTGTGCGCAGGCATCAATGTTATTGATGATAATTTCAAGCTGAGTACACTCGCTTGTCACAAGAGGTTTCCGTCGTATTAATTTCGTTGCAAAAATACTAACTAACCCCCATGCCACATTTACTAGACACCCACTTTCTGCTTTGCACAAACTGGCAATCAATCTTTTTTCCAAGTGCTTTTGGATTTGTTGGCTGGAGCTGAGATCTTTTCACTTGAATAGTCCAAAAGATTAATTTTATTCGCCATAGGGTTGTCAAATAAGTTTTAATTTATGTGCGATCACGAGATTTTTGTAGATATTACACTCGAGCACATGATTTAATTAATTAACTTGAGTTTTTAAATGAATTTTTAAGGTGGGGTGTTTGAACTTTGAGTTGATTTGATGGCGATCGAAAGAGTAAACAACTAGGGTACATAAATGATGTGACATGTGACCTTGCGGATGTCTACATGACATTTTTGGTGTTACGTATCGTTAACAAGCTTTACAGTACAGTTATTGCAAAACCGCATAGTGCTAAAAACCGCTTAAAGCTAGGTTCACACTTGTGTTTACACATACGCAACGCAAGCGCTACTGGAAGATGTATGGTGTTTGATTGGCTGTCGTCTCTCCGACAACTAATCAAACATCATAGATCTTGTGAGTAGCGCTTGCGTGTGTGTAAGTGTGAACCTAGCTTAATACGAAAACTTTTTCGTAAGTTTCGGTTTTATTTTTCGCTAATACGAATTTTTCAAGCCAATACACGCAGCAAAACCAAAACCAAAACCGAGACTAAAACTGAAGTGGCGGAAAAGAATAAGAACAAATTTTTAAAATTTTGCAATATTTGGAAAATAAATCATGAAAGAAATTAAAGAGGCATGAAAAATGGAGAAATGGGTCTAAAACGATGAGTATTTTTTATATTTTAAAAAATACTCGTTAGTGCGAACAAAATTTCGGACTGACGGGCCTTACGCTATAGTACGAACATACTGTGGGTCATTTCTTGTTAGTAGTAACAAGTTTGGACTATAGTAACAAATTGATTTGGTCATACACGATTGTGGCAATTACTAACAAAATTTACGACACTGTTATTTTGATCGTCTTTAACTTTCTCAAAGTTAATATTCTTTAACTGTTGCATTTTACTTCAAGAATTATGGGCGTGCATCAAAATGAAAGGTTTTAAAGTAGACTGCACGTTTTCCACCACCTTCCCTTCCCATCCCTTCCTTTTCTACACTACATTTATACAAAAAAAATTGGTGCAGTATAAATTGAACCATTTTTACGCACTAATATTATATCAATTACGTTAGTGACGATCGATTCGGCCCCTTAGTAAAGGTAAAAAAAAATATTTCGACTCAATTCCATTCTCACTTCATCAAAAAAATATATATCTACGAAGAAAGGAAAAAAAAACTTACAAACCTACAAAACTGTAATCTTTTTTCACCCTCCCTTAAGACAAAAAGAAAAAAAAAATCGCCAAAACATAACCCTAGTGGGATTTGTCACCACACACGATTTACTCTAAACAAAACCAAAAATACTGTCTTGCAAGTTTTCTCTCGCTTTTTTTCTCCTGTCAAACGGAGCCTTCCATTTCCCATGTGTCTACTAAAAGCAGTTGCAAATAAAAATCTACGTGCTCTAACAAGCAGCAGCAACACTATCAGTTGTAAAGACCGGTATCCATCCATACACAATAACAAAGACTCCATCTGTTTCTTTCCAAAAAGTGTCACAATGATATATTGTCCCTGGTGCTCGAGAAGCTGAAGCGGGGGCCTGACTCCAAAAAGAGATTGATACATGGAGTATCCTATAAAAGAAGAAAAACCCCTTCTGGATGCGGTCACTGGTGTGTATATCACACATAGGACTGTGCTCGTGTTGATTGTGAACCTTTTTTTTCCTGGCTCTGTGGCACGGGATACCAATATGAGATTAAGTCCTCTTTTTCAACAAACAGACGTGCAGCAAATACTTATCGCTCGAGCACATACACACATGTACGGACATGTGATGTACGTTTACAGAAGGGAATTGTCGGCCGACTCCAATCAGATTTCACCCCATTTTGCCCCATCCCATCCCACTCCATCGTATCGTATCGTACGACGATGAGTCGACGACTCGGCATCGTGACATCGATGAGACGAAACACGTGTCGTTCAACATTGGCGGAAAAGTTTTATGAATTTTCAAAAACTTAAGTAGTATTAGCTATGGACTTGAATCGAGAGGTTAGTTCGGATTAATAAAAATCGAAAGTATGTGTAGTGGAGTTTATGATAAACACTCGAAAATTGATTTTTAAATTAAAATTTGACGAAGTTGTTGAAATTTCGGGATAAATATTTAATTAAATGCAATTTGAATGGGAATCGAAAGTTGTATTTGAATAATATCAATTTACAAAATATTATTAAAGTTGATGGCTGGTGAACTGTGACTCGTTCGAGCTTCATGGTTAATGTATGTAATGCTAATCCTAGGTTCGTGTTATTTCATTTCTATTCCAATGAGTTCTCTTTTCTACATTTCGTAATCGCCACCCAAATGACCTTCCCATTGTTACTCAGTATGGTTGAAGTTCATGTCATGAACAACAGGCGGTGCCAAGAGTGAAACTAATTACTGAAGAAAAATCTTTTTGACTTGGAAATGAAATCTTATGTTAGGAACCCCTCGTTTTATTTCTGGATAGAGCAACACATGGCTCACACTTACGCACGCGTTTAAAGAAATATTATGACAATTACAAATTTTTGAAGGCTAAATTTTAATTTCGTCGGGGAATTACAGTCGTTTTTAATAAACTAATAAGAAAAAAGTGCATTAGGCTGACGAATGAAAATATTTAAAAACTCTTACCTACTTTTAAAATGTAACATAATCAATAAAAATAAAATGACGCTAATTCGAAATTGATATTTCAAAAGTATAGTAAATCTGTAGCAATAGCGTAGCGGAATTCTTTTCGTGCATGAAATGATTGCAACAGTACTGATAGTAGCGAACTATCAACCCCAGCTGAAAAAGTTTGTAAATGTTTGAAATTATTTGCATAATTTGAGTAATATACAAAATTTCTGTTTAAAATTTTTGTAAAATTTGCATTTTTTAAAAAAGAAATGGCCAAATACTTGCAAATTTTTTTTAGCTTGGATATTTTGTATCTTAGCGATAGCTACAGCATTCTACCTTTACCAAGTAACGTTTTCAACCCGGAGAATATGTAAAAACGAGCGATTTCCCGTATAGATTTCAAGTTTGTGAAAGATACGCTATTATTAATTCATGAAGAAACAATGGAAATGTATAGAAGGTCAAGCATGCAAGAAATGGAATTTTCTTTTCAGAATTCCCAACAGATTTTTTTGCCTGTGCTATCTTTTAAGCTGACGTCACAAATGGTCTAGACAGCTCGGTTGCTCTTGGGAGAAAGATCTCTCGACTGAAGTGCCAAGTCGAGGGACTCCCCCTTTTCTCTTTCAAACAGATTTGTGCTGACGAGAGCGAAGAGAAAACCACTTAGCTGATCAAAAGACGGCCATTCACTCAAAAGACATCACTGAATGGCGATGATAAGAATATCACCAATGTCCAGATTCCCCTTGAAATCTATACAATTATATGGACCGGATGTCTCCCTATCTCCCCGCATTCTCATTGGTTAATTTAAAAATAATAAACCAATGGAAACGATAAATAAATCTTTAACCATTTCATTTATTTCATTTTTTTTATTCGTTGGTAATCTGTTGCAATACACAATTTTTTCTCCCCCCAAAATTTTTTTCCGAACTCTAATCAACCATTTTGTATTCTTCTAAACTATCTTTGCAAAAAAAATGAGATTTAAGCAATCCGGGTTTCTTTTTCCATTATATGGTATAGTTTTTTTTGGACAAAAGGAAAAAATTAGAACAGAAAAAAAAAAACTGCAACTCGGAATTCCAATGGGTATTTTCACTGCAAAGCACCTCTTCTTCTCCACACATTCGACCTATGTCTTGCAAAATTTATGAACACACTTGCCGAATTCAGTCGATGAATAATGAATGTCTTTACTTCCTCTACTTGCCACAGTGAGACCAAATTACTTCTATACAGGACACAAGTTTAAAAATAAAAAAAAATAGAAAAAAGGGTGAAAAAGAAAAGAAGGAATGGAGAAGGGAGTTCGAGACTCCTAATCAATCTTACAACTCGACTATAATCACTACCACTAAAAGCTTTTGCACTTACAATTCGACGAAGGAAAGTTTTTAACTGAAATTCCACAATAATCAATTAGATTTTTTTTTCTCCCACTTTTTTATATAATTTTTTAATTTATGGATTATTCGCAACCAGTTTCACTGTACGGACGAACGATGGTTTATGTGGAACGTCATTTGTGTTTGTGTACAATAGTTGGAGTGCTGTTATTATTGTTTCAAAATCCTTTGTCGTTTGGTTGCTTAATGGCGGCAATTTTAAAATTCACTTTCAATTTTTAATTGCTGATATCAGATGGGCTATTATTTTGTAAAGTCAATTTAACATATGGATTTCTGGCAGAAGAAGGACAATACTCAAAAATGGGCAAATATTTTCTTTCATTTTTAATTCTGGTACCAAAAGGAAAGTTTTTAGCTGAAATTTCACAATATTTTCAATTTTTTTGTGTAATTTTTTAATTTATGGATTATTCGCAACCGGTTTCACTGCTCGTTTGAAAATAAGATAAAACGAAATTTCGATTGGCGAATCCGATATCTGTTTTCCCTTATTTTTTTTCTTCTGTGAATAAACTTCCTGCAATAAATCAAAACTTTTCATTCGAAAAGTTCCGGTTATAAAAATTTTGTGACATTGTCATAGTAAATAGAGTGCGCTTGCTCAAATATGTACATGGAATCCAATACTTTCGATTGCCACGTATGAATGACTTTGGAACTGCGTCTCTAGTTGACTCGTGCTGGAAAATGAGGTAGGGAACGTGAAATTTAGGTTTACTCCAATTTTTTTTTATTTAATTAGCCGAATGGTCGCAGTGTAAAAGAGATGGGAGAGAAAGAGTACGAGATAAGGTTTTATGGAGCCGTGACAAGTTTGGTCGTATGCGCCAATGTCTGACAAGAAAAAGCTAGGAACAAGGGCACGAACGGGTAGGAAAAGCAATAAATATGTCAATACGAATGGGGAAAAAAAGTCACAAAGAATATGAGCTCGACATATGAAAGGGCGAAAGGATAATTTTTGATCAATTCGGTGATAAAATTAATATTTGGTGTAGATTGTGAAATTTTCACTTTTTATTTTTTTTTATAATTTATGTTTTGAAATCGAGAAATGGGAAATTTGACAAGTTTATAAATCAGAGTTGCTTTTATTCTGAGTTTTGTACTCTGCCAGGGTTATGGCCTTTCACAAAAAGGTAGCAAAGGGAAAGCCAATGACTTGCACTGCAGGTGACGAAATATTGTAAAAAGCTTGCTTCTTTTCTTTGTGCTACTCACATGTAAAGCCAACCGACACAACTTCTCTACAGGGGTGAGCATTACCACCTTAGCAGGAGATTCCATATATAAACTCGCAGGTGGTCTTAGCAAACGTTTGCTCTAAGCGTTGATTAGAAATGGGCAAAAGCAAACTGCTTACTTTAAGCTTTTCTCCTTTGTTCCCATTGTTTGGGCAAAATGGCCACGCAATTTTATGTCGTGCGGCTGTTAGTTGCCCGGCGTAAATGTTATTTTTGCAATTTCAATATTTCAAAACAATCGGGTTTTGCCATTTTCTCTTTTTTTTTTTCATTCTCCCTCCCCTTTTTCCCCTCTTGTTATGTTTTTGCTTAGTCATAGAATTTGCCAATGATGGAAATGGTGTGAAACACAATACAAAGTAAAGTGTAAATGTCACGAATTTTGTGTATAACATGCAGTTTAGTATCGACTTCAAAGTGCCACTAAAGTTGTCACTTTTATCGAGTTTTCAAAATGTGAAAGTATTCTCTTTCGAAAATTCAATTTCCTTAACTTGCATTTTTTTTCCATATCTTGTACAGCAAAAATAAAGTACCCTCAATCCATTTTTTAAAATAACATTTCAATATAAAATTCTTCTGTGACATTCCACATAAAAATGTCTCTTTGGAAAAAAAGTAATTTTTTTTTTGTTTTTTCAATTCTTCTCTGAGGAAGAAAAAAAATATTCATTAAATCGATATTAATTTTAACTGACTAGTATAAATAAGAAAAAAAAAGATTGCATATTTTATTCTTGCGAGTTTATCACAAAAATTTGATATATTCATAGAGGGATTGGAGGTTATCGTCTTGTTAGGATGGATAATGAGATTTGATTCGTCTTCACTTTATTCCTTCTTATTTCCCCATCGCCGGCTCTAGAAACAATACAAATCTCCATCCGTTGAACGGAACTGGTTAATCTGGCAAAGGAAATCTTTTGTCGCGCTTCACTAAGCGAGCAACTCCTTCTCCGATGAGAAGTGTTGGGCCCAATTAGTCGTGCTGTCGGTCAGCTCTTGCTGATTACACACTCCGCCGCAAACTTCCATTAGCAGGCTCTGATTCATGGGTCCAAACGTAGGAGGAGAAAGTGAAGCTGTGTCTGTGGACAGATAAAGCCACAGATTTGCTGCTGCTCGCTCTCTCACATGAATTCTAATGGTGAAAAGCCGTCCTCTACATCAGAATCATCAGATTTGTCCAACCGTGCAATGATGTTTGGCTGTACAATTTTTTTTTTCTTTTTACATTTATTGGCTTTCCGTAAATACCATTGAATGGCTGGTCTTTAGTTTTAAAATTTTTTTTCTTTTGGGTTTTCGACGACGCAAAAACACAATTTGCGATTGCAGCGTACCGTAATTAATTAAATTTAAATTTAAAAATTTAAAATTAAATTTTTTACTTTTAATACTAGAAAGCATTTTATTTTGCATGAAATACGAGTATTAAGGAAAAAAGTTAAAAACAACATCCTTGAGCGCAGACGTTAAACATAAAATCAAATATCAAATATCGAAAAAATAAAAGAAAACTTCTTTTATTACTGAAACTCTAGAAAACGTTTTCATTTTTTTTTTTACTTTTGTTTTTAGAGATTCGGATATTTTATTAAAAATCTATTAATGTTTGAGTTGTTTTGCATGTAAAATGTCACAAAGTAAAACTGTTTACAATTATCGTCATTCATCACAATAATCCTCCCTTTGGTTTGTGAAATTGTGTGAAACTAACGCGAGTTTCCCTTTAATCATCCTTGAATTCCTTATACATTTAAACTAGCTTCACTGTAAATTTTTTATGACTTTGTTTTGTTAGATTTAAATCAATTCAAATCCCGTAGCTAAGACGTTGAAAGTTTGTTTTTCTCATCAGTTAAAGACGTGCGCTTTGTCATTTGCTTAGCTTTATCTTCCGTATTTGCAGTGTGACAAGAACATAATTAATTTTATTTTCTCCAACATGCATATTTAATGTGTTTTTTTGCGTTTCGAGACATATTACAGCAATTACACACACGTCGTAAAAGGTCTAAAAAAAACGATGTTTAATCCATATTCACTCGTGTTAAGTTTAAACTCTTAAAGTATGTTTAATAATTCCATGCTGCGTGATGCATTTAGTCGGTGGGAGGGCAAAAAGACTGTCGTGTGCCATTGTACATTTAATTACACTCGAATCCCATAAGTGAACATCAAGCAGATCTGCTCGTTTAAAATGTTGAAAGAACGTGCTGAGAGGGCAATCAAAACTATTTTTTCCATCCAGATCGGCAGATATTTCCTTTTCTATCACAAACAGCTGACTAATAATTTTCTTTTCTTTCTCGTTTTTTAAAACGAGGAATCACTGAGACGAAAAAATTGGCAAAAAGATTGCAAATATTTGCGGAGAAAGTTTTGAGAATTCTTTTCCCTTATAATATTTTTATTTTTATACCGTACAGAATATAGTTGAAAAAATTAGTCGTAATTGTAAATTAATAGATAAATTCATGGAAATCATTTTAAATAAATTTATGCAAATAGAAAACTTGCAACAACACTTTTAATTAAATTCATTCTGATGTTTGTGCAATCGCAAGTCGAGATCAGGATATACACGGTTCGCCGTTTAGTTATGCTCCATTTGATACCAGTTTCTACTACTCGATAAATAACATTTCAAGCTTGGAAAAACCTTAATTCATTATCGGAAACAAATCGCTTTAATCTGGCGGAAAAGCTAACATAATAGGACAGGGACGGCAAACTTTAATTTTCACTCGGTAATAAATTCGTATAGGGCAAATCCTTGCCTCGTTTTCTTTTTTCTTTTTTTTCATTCCAAGACGGACTATAAACACATGCAACATGTGATACGTTAATCCCCCCATCTGCTCCGTCGCATCACTGAATTCTTAATCTCTGGTTTGGGTAATGAAAACGACCCTTGCAATTTACTTTTAACAAGATACTGATTTTCATCATCACGAGACAAGAGGAAAATAATTTTTTTTTCTTTTTCTCTTTCGTTTTTAAGGAAGGTTGTTTGCACATCTTGGTTTTATCACGTGAAATGATGGCTTTATGCGTGTATAAGCTTCGGATGGGTCTAGAAAATGATAACTTACTGTACTACACTTGTGCGTGTTTGCGTAATGAATGAAATTAATGGCTTCGGATTTAATCCTCTCACAAATGCAAGAGTACAAAGCTTGTTAGCTTGTTCGACATTACTCTTTTGCACGTAACTGCCTTTCCGCCTTTCTGCTCGGATTTTTCGAAATTGAGAAATATTTACATGCAAAACTTTTATTTTGTTTTATTCTTTGAATATAGTGCTGGAGTTTGCAGGTTTATTGTTCTCAATTAAAGGGTTTTAAGCATTTCATTAAAGAAACCACCGAGTGAAGGGGAAAACATGAAAATTACGTTTTTGAAAAAATGATTTATACTCACAAATCCTTTAGAAAATGATCGCGTAATTAAATTTTTGCCCTGATTGACATTAACCAATTCCAGAATGTTTGAGATTTTAAAATAATTCATTTTAAAAAAATGAAATAAGTTTATCGATCGAAATATATTCGGTTTTAGTAATTAAACACGTTTTTATACAGAGATATTTTATGATAGAAATTTACAATTCCGCTGTCTTAAGTTTTATGTCAGTGGTGTAATTCATTTTTATCCTCAATTTCCTGTCAGAAAGCCGAGTGTATACTTAATTAAAACTTATTATGATAAATTAATTAGTCTGCTCACGCGCTTTATCACGAGTAGTGAGGACGAAAACTCCCTTCTGCACATCCACAAAGTAGTTTGACCTGATTTTCTAAAATACATCCACCCATTTCTTGGATTCTGATTGGTTTCAGATCCATTTGCAGGTTCTTTATATTTCTCTAAAAAGATTTGGCGTGCATGTTTTATAAGATTGGTGAATTATTCATCGTGTTTTTAAAAATGAAATGTCATTATTGATTTGGGTGACCGGACTGATATACAGTCCATCATTTACCAAATTTCAACTTTAAATTTAATTTTATTTCTAATCCTAATTTCTACAAAGGGATAAACTGAAAACTCAATATTAATAAATTACTCCGGGTTGTAAATTTCAATTTAGATTTATTAATTGGCTTTGTGAATTGATTCGAACGACACATTGGGTGTAAATAATTCTGTACTTTGACAAGAAGAAACGATTGGGAATGGGAATTAAGACGATGGGAAACGTTGAGAGTTTGACAGGAGAGATGTTAAAATTTAGTAAGCCGGTCTGACGACAGATGCCAGTCGTATAAAATGTGACAAAAAAAAACTGACGGAAATCGAAGTGAAGCAATCCCCCCAAACTTGTACATGGGTCTGGCGGCTGTTACATTGATAGGAGGATGCGTGGCCAATATATGACACACATAACTTAGCTCACATTGGCAGGATGAAAGGTAAATGGGAGGTGAAGAGGAGAAGGATGCCAAGTTGATGAGCTTTTTACGATTCATCGTGCCATCAGAGACTAAAGTCAACGGAAATCTCTTCTCCTTTTTTTTGTCGTCAAAGACAGAGAAAACGAATGCTACAATATGTCTTCTTGATGGCGTGTAAATTGTTTTTAAACCAAATAAAATTCTTTTTATATATGTTCTTGCGTGGTAAAAGGGTGAATCGTAAAATATGCGCTTTTTTCGTGGTTTTCAAGTTTAAATCAATGGTTTTGCATGCGAGTGCGAGTTTGATTGGAATTTTTTTCTTTTTTTTTCGTGGGAAACAAAATCCTTATGGTTTGTACTTCACGTTGATTTTTCCTCCTGCTTTTTTTTTCTTCTTTTGTTTCCTCCCAAGACTCCGAACCTTTTAAGCAGTGCAGATGGTAGTCCATTGCAATCAGAAGATCGTTTGAGCCGACATTAATTCCCGAATTCCCTGCGCGTACAGCACCTCCGGGAAGGGGTTAGTGGCGAAGAAAAACGACTACAGCATTTTCAAGTTGAAATATCAAACAGAAGAATACGATCACAATGTTTTAATTTTTTTTTCCTAATTCATATTCATTCTTAGCAAATGATATTTTAAAACGAGTGTGGTGTATTTGCACCACAGGGGTCGCTTAAATTAGGATTTGAAATTATTGCGGTTATCATTGTAACAACTACACTATACCACCCAATGCGCACAACACGTCACACAGACGTCAATATTTACGACTGGAATAAACGTCCACGTTAATTATAATTACGTATGGTGTCTTTTTGACGTCATATTCATGTCGGGACGTAAGAAAATGTACATAAGTAATTTTAGGACGTGTTAGTGTTGGACGTTCTCTGGACGTTATTTTTAGTCTGACTTGACTCATACAAAAAAGTCGTCCAGAGAACGTCCAACACTAACACGTCCTAAAACGATGTTAATAGGAAGTTTGCGCTGCGCTGGTGCAACTTATAAGACTTATCATGACTGGCCATGTTAATCGAATATTCATAAGTCATAATGATGTCTTATAAGTTGCACCAGCGCAAACTCCCAAATGTGACATTTGCCCTACGTCCCGACATAAAAAGACGTAAAAAATACGTTGTTATGTGTGACACCAGGCGTGAAGACGTAATTACGACGTGCATGCCAAACGTAAGCTTAATGATGACATTTCTGAGACATGGTCGTGCGCATTGGGTACCAGGGACTTTGCGCTGTGATACAATTTATAGGGCTATCATGTGACTTATGAGTTATGACCATGTTAATCGAATGGCTATAAGTCATAAGTCATAAGATAAGTCTTATAAGTTGCACTAACGCAAAGTTCCTACCGAGTCAGTTGTTTAGAGTTTGGTTCATGGCAAGAAGATATAAAAATCTAGATATTTTTCTCTCCCAAATTCACCAGTTTCGTTTACATCCAAGCAAAGATGTAAAAACGAATTTTACGATTACGCGCAATGTGAAATGATCGACACGGGAAATATTTCACATGTCCGTTACGTTAATCGATTAATTAAGCTCACGAGAATGAAATCGGTAGACTTTAAGGCTCCATTGCTTATTTAATATTAATTACCCTACAAGGTTATCGGTTGCCAGACTACTTGCAGCATTAATGAGTTTGTTGAATGTTCCTGCACCTTTGCTACCTCCAGGTTGTTTGTGGTGATGTTAGATTTTTAAAT
>JAQFZO010000160.1:0-35166 GCA_034695885.1 Geophilus flavus
ATTTATGAAACCCACTATTAATAAGAGAAAGTGTGACATCATAAGCCACAAAAGTCATTTCTACTTAACTATTATTGTTTTTTTTTATTGTTGTAATCTAAACATGATTTCCTTCTCTAGGGTGGTCCAGGGTAGCCTTCATCCAAGCAACCATTAAATGTTTATTAAAATAATTTTCTATGAAACCTGCTCTGTTTTAACTTTATTGCAAAGCCTTAAAACTGGCTTTAGTTAGCCACTTCTGGATTCCCAACATTAAACTCAGGAATTTAGTGTCAGTGTAACAACTGAAGTGAAATCGAGATATAATTTAATTTTCAGACCAAAGAGAACGCCAGATATTGAGTAGATTCAGTTAAACCACTTTACTTCCAACTTCCCCAACTGTAGTCACCATAAATCAATCACGCATGACCTATACATGATCTTCAATTGAAACAGCTAATTCTTAAAACAGTCCAAACCAAAAAAATATAAAAAGAAAGAAAAGAATCACTTCAAAAAACTCCAAACCATTAAATTTCCCTCAAAGTTACATTTTCACTCAAACTACAATAACATTTCTTTTTACTCTCATAAAATTTCTCCCCATTTCTGCCTGGCAAAAATCCATTAGCTCAAGTCTCGACTCATACAAAACAAGAAAAAAAATGAAAAAAGAGAAAAAAAAACTTGAGAAGCAATGAAAGTTTCATCTCTTTTTCCACCTAACCCAACATCTTAGCACCACACATCACGCACTGCCGAGATTTTCTTGTAACAAGTATAAATTACTCATTTTTTTTCCTGATATTAAACTCCAGTGACGCCATCAAACGGATCCAGTTTCGCGACTTCATCCATTACGGCTTACGACGTCGATATACAATTAACAAGCTCGAAACCTCCAAGGAACCAAAACTCATTTTCGTTTGCGATTTCAAAAAGATAATAATTTTAAAGCTCAGAGAGAGAAAGAGGGAAAACACATGCAAAACTTTATTATAATAAAATTTTTAATTGCTCATTTTTATGGTTTTAAAGCCAAATCTTCATTTAAGCACCTTCAATTCCAGCGATGTAAAGACCAAATGATATTTTTTTCCTACGGTCGTTATTTTTATTCTTTTCACTTTCTTCAACGAGATGTGAAACACATTTCCCTCTGCTGCTAATTTCCGCATTTCTCACTAACTGCCATCATCCAAATGATCAGATCACAAGCTGTCACAAATACTTTTAATGTGTCATTTCCTTCTTTTTTTAAAATTCGTTTCTTATCTGAAAAGATAACAAATGACCCACCAGGGAAAATTTGTTTTTTTCCCTCTGTCTAACAACGAAATTGGCCCAGTTGAGTGTCATGTTTGTTCTCTCTTAGATTAACGTTTGAATGTCTCTTTAAATCAAGAGGAGATGAGTTTTGTGCAGGACGGAGGAAAGTGTAATGCGAGAAAAATTTTGAAATTCAAAAATTTGCCACAAGAGTGCCTTTTTCGAAATACAATGACCAAGGGGTAAGATATTCTTCGCAATCTTGTTGTTGGGTTCAAAAATCTCATATCTTTAGTTAGATAAATCGATTTTGCGAATTGCGATACTGTATTTCTTCGAATAATACATGCGCCTTATATTAAAATCAAGCTGTTATCGATGCGGTTTATAATCGAGGGCAAGTACTAATCGAGGGCGTATTCTATTGGTTGTGACCTTTGGATTTTTTTCAGTATTTTAATTTAGCATTTTATCTAGTTTTTTTACCTAGTTTTTTCTTTTAAAATTAATAAAAATACCTTCTTGAAATATTGGTACAGATTGCAATTGAGGGCGTGTTCTATTAAGTTCACACATTTTCGGTGCGTGTATTATTCGGGGGCGTTCACTAAACGTGGGCGTGTATTATTCGAAGAAATACGGTATTTATGGACATTTTGAATTCGATTCTTTTGAAACAAAATTTTGTTTCTGTGTTATGCTATTTGTTTAATTGTTTTGTAATAATTATTGCATGATATTTGATTGCACATTGTTTCTACACATCCTTGTTCATCAAATTTTCCTTTATTTTATCAGTAACGATAGGTTTCCAATTTAAAAACGATATTGCGATTGATTGTTCGTGTTCGATGATTTTGATTTTTCGATAATCACATATATGACAAACTGACACAGCATCGACTAATGGTAATTTGATTAGGTGAATAATCGAACTAACGCACTAGTGACAAAATTGAATAATCGCTAAAGCACCTCTGAAGGAGCTGTTGTTTACAAACAGGACATCGAGAGTCCCAGTTTCATTTTATGCAAGTATACACCAGCTCATGTAAATTCTTCACATGAAAAGAAATGCCTGTGATTTCACGCAGGATGCGAGTGGAAAAAAAGTGTGTTTAAACTCTGAATGAAATTTTTTAAAGTGAAAAAAAATCTTGGCTGTGTACTGCTGAGTGAAATTAATGAGTTAAGTGCATTTTTTCACTTCACTGTGCAATTTACACTTGAAAAAAAATACCGAAATCTGAAAACGCTACTAAAATTGGTTTGAATCGAGATCAAACGATGGCAAAGCTTAATCGGGAATGAAGATACTAGCTGCATTCAATTTAGAAAGTGCTAAATGATGTGTCACTTATTTTTATCTTTTCACTTCCGGAAGTGTCGAGTTTTGCATCATCTTTCGAAAAGAAAAGTAAAAAAAAAAAATCAAAATAAGTAGAAGTGTAAGTGACCGCACTTGTTTTTCTGTTAAAATTGACTTTAAATCAAACTGAAACTGGTGCCAACTGCACATGCGCACACCTCCACCAGCATAGATCACAGCCATATTAGCTCACTGGAAAAAGTGACATATTACAAGAGTATAAAAGTGTGCTCAAAAAAACTCACTTCTCCTTTCCACTTCCTTTAGAGAAAAAAATAAGTGAAAAATAGCATTTTTTTCAAATTCATTACAGCTGGTGCATCGAATCGCAAAATTAAGTTCTTCTAAACACGGAATCAAAAATTTTCACAAAATTGCACAAATGCACAATCACAACATCGATTTCACTTAGGAAACCCCCATAATATTTATTTGATTATGAAAAATTGCGTTAGAGGCTGCCAAGATTTTCAAAATTCCAATCTACGACACAATTTGCAAATTGAAGCCTATTTTCATTTTCATAATAAATGAACAGTGGGTAAACACGTAAACTTCATCAGATCATCCAACATTTTTCAGAATTTTCACACCAAAAAAAAATCAAACATCATTTTTAAAAAAAATAATTAATAAAAAATCAAAAATTAAAAAAATTAAAAACAGCGTTGTTGGTACGGGTCCAACTAAAACTTCAGGGCCCCACATCCCCCACTGCCCACGAGCTTTTAAAAAAAATCCTGTCACCAAAATTGCCGGGAGAGTTGAGTGTCATGTTTGTTTTCTCTTAGATCAACATTTGCACGTCTCTTTAATTGTCCACAAAATCTCTTTCAACCCAATCCCATCCCAGCGAGCCCTACACAACCGGAAACGGGCTTTCTTCTAGTTCTTCCCCACCCCCACACGTACGAACGAACGGACATGCGCGCCCATACACATCGCACTCGTTTGAATTTATGCCTCGTACTAAACGTGCATTAGGGAGTCATTATGAGGCAAAACAAAAATTCTGAGCAGATAAAAGAAAACTGGAACCTGCAAACTTATCTGTCCAATATCTAATAATAAGTGCAGCATCTCACAGCTCAAGTACTTGTTCTGGCAAATAGCCAAACTTGTGGCACCACCTCCCCTATATACTGTACCAAGAAGC
Source organism: Geophilus flavus (assembly GCA_034695885.1). Classification (NCBI taxonomy): domain Eukaryota; kingdom Metazoa; phylum Arthropoda; class Chilopoda; order Geophilomorpha; family Geophilidae; genus Geophilus; species Geophilus flavus. The sequence goes on from JAQFZO010000160.1 coordinate 3,780, forward strand.
CGTCGTAAGTCAAGAATAACCGGCTGGTACTTTCACATCTCGTATTCTATTGTACGAAGCCAGTTTTATTTTCTATCTAAAATAGACTTCTTCTCCCTATTTTCTTATTTCTTTCCTTCGGTTTTATCTTTTATTTCTTTACCTCTGTGGGGAAATTTGCTTGCAATTGGGGTGTAATTCAGAGTGGAGTCTGTAAAAACGAGTAAGTAATCCCCGAGTTTCTGAGTTGTTTTTTTTTTTTGTAAGTGATTCTTGGGTTGTATAAAAAGTCCGGGCGTTAAATTAGATCCTGCAGCGTAATGGACGTCAACGTTCGTTGCTTTTGTTGGCATGGGTGATGAAGGTCCAGTGTGAGCTAGGTTTTTTTTATTTGTGTCTCAAGGTAGGTGTTGTAAGGCCTTTTTGGTGAGTGAATCGGTTTTTCTTGATGCTATTTTGCTCAAGAGAATGTTGTTTATTAAAAATCAAAATCAAATTTTATTTTTATCCCTTCAAATCTTAATTATGCTAATATTTACATCATGATCGTGACGTTTTTCACATTTTAAGTTAATTCTCACAGAAAAACGAATTATATCACTGACGGAAAAAGTTGATTTTATTTTGATTTTGATTATTTCACTTATCCACTAGTTTGAAGTTAAAACGTTACAATCGTGAGGTAAAATATTAGCATCACTAAATTTTAAGTGTAAAAAGCAATTATTAGCTGTTGCAGCTGTGCAATAGCGATGTGATGACGAAAATTGCATCACAAAATCAAAATCAGAATTTGATTTTGAGTTAATCTCTTTCTATTAACAATTAATAAAAATATATTTCATTCGGTTAAGCATAGCTCACATGGCTGCATCTAGTCTAGACGCATGCGCTGATCGCATAGCCGTTCTGACAGTATGTGTCGAACACCACAAATGCATGCAATTGACTTTTTGTTTGGTTCACATGGAACCATATGCTACTGTAGGCTTACTTCGACAATGAGAATTTTTTTGTCGTTCCAAGTTTCTATAAATTTTTTTTTTACTTCAGTGAAGAGATCATGGTCATTTTTATTGTAAAGAAATGATCAGATTTATTAAATTTTCAGCTAAACACTCACGTTTTTGGCATGTTTTGGATGCGCAAGGGTCACAATATATGATTCACATGCAATGCATGTGTCGTAACTCGTATGGTAAAATCGCATGCGTCGACGCACCTGTGTGCACGATGCTTTACTGATTTCATGGTCATGGTGTGTGAAGAACATGATTCACACATTCCGTTAAATAGGAACTTTCGTTGTTCCCGTTGGAATTCGGATTTTAGGGGTATAATCGAAAAACCAATATGTATCGTTTATTTTTCTAGTTCTTATCTTCCGAATCCGGTTAAATCTTTCTGAATCCTTTAGAATCCAGTCAGAAGATCAATTGGATTCAAACCTTGGCCAAATATTGATATTTTCTTACATGGTCGCAATATTACGAGAGAGCATTGTCGTGTAAACAACATAATGGGTGGTATGAGTAAAAAGGAGGAAATGCTTTTCCTTCAAGTTTTTGAAGCAAATTCTCTGAAATGTATGAATAAAAATATTAAACATGCATGGGAAATCCAAAAGCCCAAAATGTGCGCATTTAAAGTTACTAAAACACTCTAGTAGCTTTTTTTCTAGTCGTTTAAGTGGGCTAAACAAAAAGTGACTAAAATTTAAAATCAATTACAGCTAAATTCACTAAATTAAATTTAGCAGTAATTGATTTAAATTTTAGTCACTTTTTCTTCCGCCCACTCAAAGGACTAGAAAACGTCAACAGCTTTTTAGTCACTTTAAAAGCATAAAAGAAAGGATTTTAAGTGCGTAGAATAGACGTTCGACCAGCTTTAATCATTTATGACATAGGCGTATAAAATTTCAACTTTTTAGCCACCAAGTGAAGTGTATAATGATTTTTTTAATCACTTGGCTTTCCAGTGCATGCATTTGCTCTATTAAAAAATAGCATTGGCTTTTTCTTTCTTCATTGGAATATAAGCTTGTTTTTAATCGTACTTGCCCAATAGGATTGCGTGGACAGTCGAATTATCCTTTGGTAGGGGATAGACTATTATGAATGAAGCCGGATTAGATTAGCAATAATTATTTGCACTGCAAACAAATTGTAATCGTAAAATTGTAAAACGACTGAAAACGGCTACAGTCATAGCTTTTTAGTCACTTTAAATGCATAAAAAAAAGGCTTTTGGATTACTAGAGTATAAAATAGACATTTAACCAACTGTACAATAGACATCTAACCAACTTTAGTCATTTATTCCATACATAAGTGTAAAAAATTTAGACTATCTAGCGACTAAATTAAGTGTCTAATAATTTTTTTAATCACTTGGATTTCCAGTGTGATTGTATTACTGTATGTACAGAGGAAGAATATTTTCTTTTCTGTTCGAAGTCAGGTGCACGAAATTCAGTTTAATTCGATTTCCCAATAACTTGACCAAAAAACGAATCACTTCAATGAGATTCACTTTCAAATCACAAAAAAATTTCATTTCCTCACCGTTTTGGAAGCAAATCTCGTTAATAGACTTTTTTTTAAAAAAAAAATTATTTCAACTATTTGCTCTATTTTCCCAAAATATTTACTCTGAGTACTAGATTTCTATCACAAAAGTAAAATTCCTCGAACAAACAACGAGCTAGGTAAATTACACAATATTTTCCAGCCTCAATCTCAGTAATTTCAGTTTTTTTCTTTAAAGTCATATGCAAGACACACTCACAACTCACGAAATTCACATTTCATAAATAAGTAAAAAAAAAAAAGAAAAATACTTCCAAGGTTGTTTACGTAACAGGAGACATCTCGTCATAACGACGGAAAAGTTTGAAATTATTGACTCACCATTGCAACATACCCACTTGTAAATTTTTAATTGTCGACGTCCAAGATTAAATAAATTAATTACATCTCCAACTTGGGCCTTTTCAAAATTAAATATTGAACGTGTCTCAGTCTATTTATGTAAATAATGCACGTACAGGCATTTTATTAGCTTCAACAACTCGAAAAGTGATGAATAAAACAGCAATGTTCACTTGCATTCTAACTAACCTAACGATTTGTTTTATTTTAATAAATTTCCCTGCAAATCATCGCTAGAATTCATCATAAAAAGATACTTTTACATCTTTTTAACATAAAATACAACATTTCTTTTATGTGTGTGTGTGTGCACATTCTCAAACTTTTCTTTCTTCTTCCTCCCCAGACTTATAAAATTTTATTGCCACTAGTCTGCACTTAAAAAAAAAATCGGGGAATTTTTTCTTTCTTAATTCTGACTTTCTTTTCAAGGAAAATAAAAATAAAAATAGTAAATTGCAACATTTAAGAATTATATACTGCAATTTGCTATTTTTATTTTCATTTTTTCTACTCATCCGTAAGCTACTGGTCACGGTATGGGGTAGTCAGTGATCCAGTAGCTGAAGTCAAAAGCAAAATCGGAATTATCAACACTGCTGACAGAGCCAATGGCGCATTATGGTGTTTGGGGACCTAAGGTTAATTTATATTAATAAAATAAAATCATACACAGTCACAGTGGCACTCGAAAGTATTCAAACAACAAACGTCTTTTAACACATAATTGTGACATCTTTTAACCACTGCAAAAAATTTTAGCTTTACAAAAGTAAATTTAATGTGAAATTCGTTGTTAAATTTGAGCTTTCACATTTGTAAAATTGTGGTAAGTTGACGTGAAACATGTGTAAATCTGAATTTACATTTATTTTAAACAGTGTACAGTATATTCAATTTTGTAAATCTGATGTAAAGTCTACCCTTGACCACCAAAAAAGGTTTTGCTCACAAATTTACATCAAATTCAACATGTGTAAAGCTGAAATTTTTTGCAGTGACCACCTGTGTATTTTATTTAATTACAACTCTATGAAATCTGGCTATAGTGAAATCCGAACAAGGAAAAAACATCCGTGAAATCCGAACAGCTGAGAAACCAGTGCTGGTATTCATAAAGAAACGTACGATAAATAACTTACACCAAATTTTACATGGTAATTTTTTGCTTAAGTTTTTCCTAAGTTAACAACATTATGTAAGTTTTCTTTATGAATACCATCCTAGACAGATTATGGTGAACCCAATTGTGTCTGGATTTCACAGCGTTGATTGTATTTCATTCTCATTTTTCGAAAACTGATCAATTGAAATTGAAGCCCTTGGCAAGCACCCAGTGTCCCTCCCTATACAGTAATAAAACACTGGATATAGAGCAAGAGCCCAATGTTTCATCTTTAGGTCCAGTTTTATTGTATCTGTGCAAGTGTTCAGTTTTAAAATTCTTTAACTGAAAATATTTATGCCCCATGGCTCCAGCAATTAATCAAATATAACTTTGAAGCAAAATTAATTGCTGGAGGTACAGCAAAGTGTACCCGATCATTAGGACCACCGTTCCACACTCAAAAAACGGTTTAGTTGAATACGAGACAACTGAGCATTTTAATGCACCTAACTCAGTTTTTGGTTATTTAAACTATATAATTTGGTTCCCTTGACTTTAGATGGGTTTTTAATTTCATTAGTTTACCTAGTGGTCCTCTATTCAACTCATATTTGGTTTGGCTCAACCAAACCTTCAGTTTACATTAACTGTCCACTGTATAAGTCGATGTATATTTTTCGAGGTATTTTTCAGTGTTAAAAAGTCGACTTAATGCAGCAATGTCAGGGTAAACTTTGATGCATTTCACGTTGCAAATATTTATCTACAAGAGATCGGTACGTTATTAGGGGCTTATTATCATTCGGAAATTGATAGTGTGACAAGGTGGAGTGCTGTTATTAGATTAAAATTACCAAGAAAAAAAATGTTTACTGATATGATAGCTTGATGATAAATGCTTGCACCCTGTTACTAAAAAAAAAAAAAAGTTAAAAATTACTAAGAAAAATATTAGCAAATCTTAATTACTGAAAAAACAAAGCTCATCAATCAAAAGCCAGCTTTCCTCATTTGATTTCCCTATGTAAATGAGTCTTCTTATCCTTAGTCCAAAGGAAAAAAATAAAAGAAGAAATTTATAGGAAAAATTAATGATTTTTGCATACATACATTCATCCCAACCTTTTTCCCAGCTCGACTTCATTAGGAAAATTATCCGTAATCAATAAAAACACTAAAAAGAGGGGGAGGAATGTAAGTATTTCATTCTATTGCCTAATTGCAGGTTTTCCCAACATTTTCAAAACAAAAATATAATGGTAGGATAGAGAAACGAACCTATCTTTCACTGTTTCCACCTATATAACTTTATTTCTCAACGTCCAAGACTCGAGTTAAACGCTTTCTGGTCAATACAGATAGGAAATTGTTTCTCTACATGAGGTTTACAGGCGAAATAAAAGTTGCAGGAGATGCCACTTATTGACAATCGAATCAATACCTTGAAAAATAGGACCCCCGTGCATCATCAGGTGATATATTGCAAAACATGAATTATTCATATAAAACCCAATGGAAAATTGGCGCGTATAAAAACCAAAGAAGAGAGCAATTTCATTATCCCTATTTTTTTTTTATATTTATTTATTTATCACAAACGGATTTACGCAGCTGACGACGCCATTTTATTATAACCACACTTATGTATTTCACATAGCTAATCAACCGGAAATACTGGTCAAAGAGAGAAAAGAAAAAAAAAACCACATGATGATAATTTCACGTGTTATTTCCTCTCCAAGTTGGATTTGAGCGGAAATAATTCCAACTGCGACATTTGCAAGCAGTTCCATAAAAGGTCAGGAAAAGATTGAATTCGAGCCACCATTTTTCACGGGTAACAATAGGTAGTTTGATTAAATGGCGGTAGATGTCATAACTCGGGGTTTTTTGTTGTTTTTCTTTTCGAGTTGCTTCACTACTTTTCACGACGTTTGGAAATAATTTTAAATCATTACGAGCTGCAACTAACTGGTCTGGTCGAGGTCACAAATTTCCTTTTTATTTCCTCCCAATCTAAACATAGATGTAATCTCCTTTTCTAATTTTTTTTCTTCTTTCTTTCTTTAACCAAACTCTTTTTAAGTCTCCAATCCAATTAGTTCTTTTTACTTCACCCAACGAACTTACTCAAGTTTTACGAGTCAGTAATGGATTCACCACTTACACAAACCCCCTAACTAGATCTTTACCGTTTCACCATACCGATACAACAAACCGAAAACGTTTATTTATCCCTTTTAAACGCCACAAAACACTAGAAAAAAACATCAGAATAATTTATATTCATTTTATCCATCCGAGCAAACGTCGCGCATTTTATATATTTACATGCAAATGCCGCATCGGGTTTTGGGAATTTCAACTTTTTTCCACCGATTCGACCGAAGAATAACCTAACTCCTAATTGGCCATCAGTCAACTAGAGAGAAAAAAAATCCCCCGGAAAAAAACGCCTTATTAAAACACGTGTGTCACCTTTTATCTCGGAGTATTTTTGTGTGGCGGATTCATTCCGATGCTGAATTCGACTCAATTCCTTCCCCTTACTGATCGCCTGTGGTTATTGCATGACTAATGATATAAGAGACCTGGCGCCTGATAAAAGAAAGCAATCGATCCTCCGACAAGAGAATGATCTTTTCCGTTTCTTTTCATTTCTCCTTTATTTTTTTCTCTTCCCGTTTGTACGGTTTTGCAGTTTGCCGCACACACACTCACACACGAGACTCACGGTTGGAAATTCACGTAGAAACTCCATAAAACAGCGTAAATCGAGTCGATAAATAATTCCCGAGTTAAATATATAACGTTTGATTTATCGAATCTTTAACTGACCGACCATTAGAACTGTACGTCTATTTATCATTTTATTTTCCTAATGGCGGCCTTGAAGCTTTTGGCCAACACAGCATATTTCAGTTGATTACGATCTTTTAAATCCTACCTAACATCAATACGAGCATAATAAAAACGAGAATAAAAATAATAAAAAAAAAGAATGGTGTAGTATAAAAATAAAAAAAATAATAGTAGTAATAATAATAAAAAAAATCGCACGATTCTATAATTATCATTCATACACAACATGGGAGAGAGCAAAAAATCAATTGAGATGTAACGTTTTGAATAAAAATGTTTTTCGAGTGGGAAAAATAGACCTTGAAAAGTGCGGTATTCAACTTGTGCACACGCATAGCGACATAGCCTACAAGTGGTGGCACGTATACTTACGTCGTCCCATTTCACGCACTTGGCTCCTTCTTGTAAACTCTTGGGAACCACAATCGGTTTCAGTTGAACAACGTGCACTCCTGGTTTAGCCCCAGCCATATCCGCTCATTTGGACAGCGATCGACGCTGATTTTCCTAGCTCGAAGTTGGTTCTGTGCCGTCCGAACGCTGGTCGGAACGCAGCACGTCCGAATCAGGCCAATCGAGCCTCGCCTTCGTGCAACTGGATGGAAATGGATTCTGCCCATTTCTAACCGGAAGGGGTGGCGTGTAGATGAAACTTGACTTGCTTTCAAAACACGGAGATTTATTTTTCTCTGTCTGGATGCAAAGATTTAAATAAGAAAATGGAGGAAATTAAATATAATTATACTTTTAAAAATTTAAATTATTATCATTTTAATTTAATTTTTTTTTAATTAAAAAAATTACGTCAGTGGAAAATTTATATATTTGATATTAGTACTTAAAATAATTTTTTTTTAAATTATGTAATGTAATTTAATAAATTTTAATTTAATTTTTAACCCTTTTTGTGTCAAAAAATTTTTCTTTCTGGTTTCACCTGTGTTATGTAGGTCATTCATTGTACTCTACTCTTCCTCGCTCACCTGTTCTGGTCATTGTCACCTGAAAAACCAAACCATACTCGGTCATCTTTCATGATCCTCTCATCTCAATTTTACACAGTTCACACGCTGATAACTCCATGTAAACGACCACGCAAACACAACAATTACGAACTCATAAATAAATGCTCGTGATTAATGATGTTTGTCGAGATTTGAAATATTGAATTGCCGTTTGCAGTGAACATTTCTTCCCTTAACCGAGATTTTTACAAAAAAATAGAAGAAATAATCATAAAAACCCATGGCTACGATAGGAAAAAGTAAGTTAAACATATTTTAATGCTCGTATTAACCAACACCTATAACTTTTCCAAGAAAAATTGCCGATATAAAATTAAATTTGGCAAAGTTTATTACAAAAATTCATGAATATTCAATCACACGTATATTCCTTATTGAAAACATGGGTGCAAATCCCATTAAGTTAATTGGAAGATGATAAGGTTTTATAGTAAATCGCTACAAATAGGATTTCGCCTTATTTGCAAGAGAGGATCAGGGACCTTTGCTGATGTTTGGAAATGTCAAGACATTGCGACAGGAGAATTTGTGGCTTGCAAAAGAATGAAACAAGCTTTTTCCAGGTATCGAACATTGAAAAAAACCATTGATAAAGGTCTTAAAGAATATTTTTTGATTTCTTAATTGGATTTCTAAGTTTTGAAGAAGCTGAAAACCTGAAAGAGATAATTGCTTTGCGAAAGCTGCAGCATCATGAAAATATTCTCAATCTAGATGATGTGATTTAGTAAGATTTCCTCTCGAATTAATCTCTTTTTCTTGTTGTCGATGTCGAATTAAAAATAAGTCAAACATAATTAAAAACTATTCACAGTGACAATGACACAGGGAAAATTGCTCTCGTTTTCGAACTGATGGACATGAATTTATACGAACTGATAAAAAGTAAGATAAAGATAAATATTAAAAAAAAAAAAAATCAATTTTTATGTACTCGCAAAACATCATCGTATAACCCCATGATGAATTTTTGAAATATTTCTCCCGCAAGAGGGGGTATAAACGGCTTTTCACGTTTTTAACAGGCCCTAAGCTACGTGTATGCCTCCCTTAATGTGGGCAATATTATGCAAATGACACGTTTTATCAAGTATTCAGGATCGTTAAAACTGGCTGACAAAAACTGTGCATGTTTTATTAAATCCTCTTCTCATCATCATAATTATCTGCCCGCTTCATCAACTAAAAACCCACGTACGCTTGGAGAAATCGCAGATTTTCCGATTAAAACCGACTAATTTAAATGTTTACTCATCGTATTTCCTTCTTTTCCTAAGGCCGAAAGAGTCCAATACCTGATTCCAGGATACAGCATTACATGAACCAGCTGTGTAAAGCTTTAGAATTCATGCATAGGTTAGCAATATCCTTGAGCAAAGTCGTTTGATTCCTGTTTCTTTTTTTTTCTCATCTCTTTTTATTAGATACGGTCTTTTTCATCGTGACGTAAAACCAGAAAACATTCTTGTTAAGGTCAGACATTTACAGTGGAAGATGCGCCGTCATTCTTTTTATAAGTTTAAAGAAAAAAATGTCAAATTATACTTAAAGGGAGAAGTGCTCAAACTTGGGGATTTCGGATCGTGCAAACAGTCCAATTCGAAGCCACCACACACAGAATACATATCAACTCGATGGTAAGTCGTCAAGTTGTCAAAGAGGACATTTTCACATGTTTTCCTGCGTTTATTGATTGATTAATAAGGAGAGGATACGGTAGTTATTTAAATAAATATTTTTTTCTTGCCATAAAACACTGAAATAAGTAAAGAAATAGTCAAATCTCCAACTGTAGACCCTATTTAGATGGTTTTTATTTTAAATATAAATAAATATTTTGGACTTAGTGAATATTTGGCCTTTTTTGTCCATAACAAATATTTCAGGGTTTCTGGACCTCCAATATCTAATTTTAACTAAATTTCCGTGAATAAAAGTAGTGACTGATGGAAATACATGTGCAAGACCAAAAATATTTTAGCAGAGATGAAAATTTATCAATAGACGAATTAAACCTAACAAAAGTTGCATCGTTCTTTTTTGCCCCAATCATGTCCCGAGACTCGGAACGTAGTTTTTCACACCATAAATTTTTACTAAGGTCTAACAGGACTGACATTACTCGTGAAACTTAAAAATGTACGTTATAAGCTATTTTAAATTGGATGACGTAAATTTACAAATATAAATAAATATTTCACTGTTTTTGGTAAATATAATGCATTTATTCTTAAATATGTATTTAAATATTTTGACTGTTTTTAATAAATAACGATCCTCCCTATAATGTGACTAAATAGATAAGCTGTGACTCCTAAGCAAAGTAGACTCACCTAAGTTGCTGCTTACAACACAAGCGACAATTTTTTTGACCATATAGGAAAAAAATAAGTTTTTTCTTACTTTGCATAAAAAAAAACCACAATTTTGCTATATAGGGTAACATATGTAAATAAAAATGGGTATAGAATACTGATAATAATAAAAATAAAATATGAAGTTCACAACTGATAGTCCAGCTTTAAATTTAATTTCATGGAAAACCGTTACCGAGAATTTTGGAATCCATTTCCATTTTTCCCCTCCACATACACATACCGTAGATTATATTTTCCCTACAATAAATGAAATGTAAGGTGTGAATTTTCTAGAGCAATAACGAGAGATTTCGTTAAGATAACCAATTTGTATGATTGCTATTTTGTTGTCAACCTCTGCGGCTTAGTGGTTACTATACGCTGCAGTCTCTCGGGTTACGGTCAACTTTTCAAACCAAGCCGAAGCAATTACTTTTTTTTTTTAATACAGCAGTATCTATATATATTTTTCCATTATGTTAGAGAAAACCAATCCAAATAACATACCTAAATATTAAAAGAAAAAGAAAAATCGTTAAAAATAAAAACGACCACACAATACAATACAAATGTAAATAAGAATATCAAATTCCATTTTCATTTTAAAAAATAACATACGAAAAGAAAAAAGAGAAAAAAAAATGTGTAGAAATTTTATCCTTCACTCCGAGCAATTGTATTTTATCTACACAGTGGGTGAAACGCAACAAAATGGAGTCTCCCCCACAAATTCAATAACCTCATTTTCCTTTATGCCTCTTTTTCATACACCTTATTCAACTTGTCATATTTACTTTTGGGCTGCCTTAGCTTTATAAATACATTTATTTGGATTTCAGATTTTCTGTTCACATTCGTCCAAGTTTAAGACATTTTCTTCGAGCTTCCAACTTTAAATTTGACATATATGGATACCATATACCCAGTACATTTTTAAAGCTGCACTCTCCGAGATCTCTATTAAATTCATCTCGAACCGAAACCAGAAGCGACAACGACCAGAACGATTTTTGCACATTCGCAGCAATTTTACAAAGTGAATCTCCCTCACACACACACACACACTCTCTCTCTTCTTCATTAGTCACGTGACCCAACACATCCTAATGTTCTGTAATGATGGGGCAGTTCCCCATTCTGATTTATTTGCCGGGGACCGAGCGATGCGAGGCCTGGTGCATGGTAATTGCCATTCCCCGCGCATGCTCTATTTATCTTGAGGGAGTTTCGCACCGTTTCTTAGCAATCTAATGGCGCGGACATTAATGCGACGGCGGACGGTGATCAAGAGCAGCCCAAAATTGAATAACTCAAAAAGAGATTAGCCTCGCACACTCTCGCATCGAGGTGTGTGTGTGTATCTCTCTCTCTCCCCTTTCCCTTATTCTCCCTTTACCCTCATTTCATTTCCTTTTGTTCTCGGTCTCATTTCGCTTTTACTTAATCACTTTTAACTGCGAAAACCAAGCCCAAAAGCCAGGGCCACCTAATCATTCACTTTAGCAATCACCAACAACACACTAAACACAGGCAGTGTGCTTTTCTTCAAGCAAAACCTCCCCAGGAAAAGAAGAACGAAGAAAGAAAAGAAAAAAAGTCATCAACCCTTTTAACACTAATTAAAGTCCTCGGGTTATTTGAGTGATTATTCGCAAAAAGGTGGTAATAAAAGATTTTTGCCAATATTTTTTACTGCCCTAATATCATTGATTAGGGACGATGATGGAGTTGGACACTTTCCAAAAATGGTAAAGGGGGGGGGGGGAAGAGGTGAGTTCATGGGAGGTCATAAAAAGAACCCATTCGCCTCGGTTACGCACCAGGCGCTAGATTGATATGGGGACTCGCTCCTCTTTGCCACACAGACCAATTTTTAAGAGAGGGAATCGAAGAGAAAAACTGTGGCGCCATCTATTTACTTATCTTGTAAAATGTCTTCTCCCGTAGTACAATAAAATAAAATAAACATTCATTTCATGGCAAACATCGTTAAGTCCACCTGGGTTACAGTTAGGTTTGTGCAATGTGCTTGTAAAAAGGACTCAAATTGATTCTGAAGAGAGGACTGCAGGGTAAAAAAGAAGAGAGAGAGAGAGGGAGAGTAAAAAAATAAGAAAAAGAAAAGTAAAGAAGGGTAAAAGACGAGAAAAAGAGAAATCCTCGAGAAAAGAGAAAGCTATCACATAAGAAAAACAAACTTTTCCAAACTTTTTCGACTCTGAATAATGGAAAAGTAGGCTGGGCATATAGCGAGGGATGGGGATTTGGGATATAAAAATTTGTTATTGGGCAGCGTTTTGGGTAAATAACATTCATGTTAGCGAATGCACGACGAGTCCCTAATCTCCACTCCACCCTCTGAAATATCAAATTTGATGATGCGTTCCCCTGTTCAGCTCAATAAAATCTCCTGCATAGCCCAGACCACAACATCCACTAGGTCTATAATTCATAAGCAGGAACGAGTCAGAAAACTTAATTAAATTCCTCCTCTTCTGATTATCATGCTACACAGGAGCTCAATAAGCCACAATATTTCAAACAAAGACGATCTAAGTATAAAGAATTTTAAAAAAAGAAAATTATAAAAATTTTAAAAACTAATATCATTTACATCCAATTTTAATTTTATTATTTCTTTTAAACATAAAAAGAAAAATATTCAACAGAAAAAATATAAATAATGGCAAAGGCTATTTTTATTTTCCTCTCGCAGCATTTTCTTTTCGACCTAACGGATCGATCAAACCCACGTGACCGTCTCAAGATGGGTCAGTGTAAAGGGTCGGAGGATCTGTCCTGCATGCAAGCCTGATTGGACACCAAACCTGTCAATCTGAACTTTCATTTTCCGACTCAGTGAAACTGCAATAAAGGAGCTGCTGCGGCCTCTTCGTCTAACACCCTCGGTGATGGCGTCGCAAGGCCTGGGGATTCATACCAAGCATTACCGTCGTTTGACGAGATCACTTTTGCATGCAACACCACATAACGGCCCAAACCTCAAGACCCTCACTACTACACTACACAAAGGTCGCATGAGCATCACTAAAGCGTGTGTGTGCGCATGTATATAAAGTAAACTGCATTTCGTGACATAAATGTTTCGCCACAAATTTCCGCATAACTCGATTGCAATAAAAATGTTTATAAATAACTTTTCTTCTTTTTTTTTTTATCTTGATACAATAAGATTATTTTTTCCATTTTTTGATATTTTTCGCATCTTTGCACCTTTATGGCCATTCAAGGAATTGGAAAATCAAATCAAATCATCAAAGTTTTTTTGTAAATAAATTAAAGTTTAAATGTTTTTAAGGTAATCCTATTATTTTTCAGTGTTACCTCTTGACGAATAAAATCCCAAACCACAAATTAAAAATGTATAATTACTTTTATGCTAAATAAATCATTTTTAAAACCATATAATTATCTTCAAATTAGGGTATTGTACTCACCAACATGTCACATCAATGAAAATGAGGAAAATTCTTTTACTTACCTAGAAAAAGAAAAAAATATAATTATTAATTTTCAAAATAACTTCAAATTAGCATCATTAGTTATAATTTCTGATAAAATTAACAACAAGATTAAATAACAAAAATTACTATAATAAAATTCAATCAAAAACAAAAAGGAAATTTAAATTTAACAAAAAATAAGATTAATGCTTGTGAAGAAAAATTTCTTATTCACTTTTATTCATTACAAAATTTGCTAACAGAGGGCACCATTTCCCATGAACAAAATCCATGGATGATGAAAAAAATAAAGAAAAAAAAAATTCCTTGCGCTGTGGCTCACTCTGTCAGCAAGGTCTTAGCAAATCTATAAAATTTAAAAAATAAAAAACAAAAACCGACAACCATTTCCGGTTATATATTCCCACAAACACCATCTGGCAGTATTTTAATAATTCCTTAGAAATTCCCAAAGTTTTCAGCGCAAAAAAAAAACAAAAAAAGATGTAAAAAATAAAATTTTTAAAAACGTCATGGGCAGATGTTGTTATCAAAGAGAAATAAAAAAAATGTTAGATGGAGATGAATCAGTTAATACACCGTGCGTGTGTTTGATCAGTTTGGATCCTCCTCGTTTATAGAGCAATAAAAAGGTATTTTATTGGAGCTCTACACATACGTCGACCTTATCTCCAGTGAGCACTGAAGGCCGTGCATCACTAACAAAGATCCATTAGACGATTTGGATGAGGAATTTCATTCGGAACAGGAAATTTAATACCAACGCAAAGGGGGCTTGCCTCGTGTTCATTATACTAGACTTTCATTCACTCTCCTGAAGAGACAAAGTGATGCCGGAAGTAGACAGAAAAAACCGCTCGTGACTAACAAAAAAATATTAACTCAAGCATTTATGTGTGACTCATACTTAAACGGGATTTACAGCCGATATAAATGCGAAAATATAAACAAAACATAAAAAACTAAAGCAATATTTCATTTTTTATTCTTTTAACTTAGTTTGTATACTGTAGGATCTCGATATTTACAAGGGTTCGGTTTATAAAAAATTTTTTGTGACGGTTGAATTTGTGCATGGAGGACAGGGGTTCTTAATAATTTTCCCCCATAGACCCCTTTGGCAGTCTACTGTAGCACTCATGGACTCCTCGGAATAATATTTTTGAAATAATAAAATAAAATACATTGGATTGCAAAGAATACCAATTTTATATTTTATTGAAATATCAGTTATCGAATACGGTACTAAAAATAAAAATTGACCCTCGTTATGACGAACTCAAAGTGACTTTCAAAATTTTCCTTATTCAATACAAATTCAACCAAAGAAATTAAAAAATTCTCTACATCGAGGAATTCGTTATAAACTGTTCACTTGTAGTTACGTGTCTGACTTATAAGTGTGAATGATGTTGCCGCTTGAGCAAAACGCTTAATTTTTTTAAGCAGATTTCATATTCTCCAATGAAATTTTTTCGAACCCCCTGGTGTCAATCAACGGAACTTAAGGAAAAATTTACCAAAAAGTAGAGAATGGAACAGTAAATATTGTATGAAAATGACAATCATCACATTCTACAAATACTTTTATTTTTATCAATTTTCTACTTTAAGATAAACAGTTATAACAAATAACAAACTGCTTAAATCGATAAAATTTAGTTCAGAATACGCATTTGTCAATTTTTGTCCATTGAATTTGAAATTATGTATCGACAAATCTCGAGAATGCTTAATTCGCAGATGTTAAGGTCCAACAGTACTTCAACTTCACCTGAATAAACTTCCAGGGGCACAAACTCTTATAAAAAAAAAAGAAGAGGGGAAAAAAATAAAAAAAAAAACAAGGACGGATCAGAGTCAGCACATTTAGAATCCACACTCTTGTAGTTACCTTGGCAACAAGCAAATGGTCACGAGAAGTCAATTCGGTTGAATTTGCAGTGTGTGAGGAAGTAAGAGCTAACACCCTGGCACTTTTTCATCACGAAAGGAAATTACCAACCAGAGGGAGAAGAAGGAACGAACGAGAATGAAATGCTTCCTTCCAAAAAGTTGAGAGTAAAATTTCAAGGGGTCTCTCCACCGTTCCATCTCGCAACTTTTTTTTCCCACCCAGGGGTGACTTATCACATGCCAGCGACCACCGAGCAGGTGCAATCGCTCATTCTGATTCACGGCATCCATTATGAAACGCGAAAGGGAGGCAAACAGCCGACCAACACCCTAATATAAACGGGGTTTATAAACAAAAAAAAAAAGATAACCCTACACACACACACACTTGCACTTCTCGTTATCAGCAACTCATTTGCGGAGACCCTATTGCAAATAAAAATATACCGTATAAAAGAAAAAGGATGGAAGAAAAGGCACCAAAAAGCACTCTACCAAATATACGCACAAACTCGTTTCCTTTTCCTTTGCCAAATTGAACTGTTTTTCACTTCGCAAAAGCCCATTTCGATAATAACCTAATCCCAAAGACACTTCCACTTTTATCTCGCCCTCAACTAAAATGCCCACAATTTTTCAAAACCCAGATACGATTGGCCCGAAAAAAAGAAAAAAAAAGTGCTGTCATCACCCCTCACTCTCTTACTCTCATCTCACTCTCACTCTCGTCCGAATTATCTGAGCACTTATGAAGAACGACGCCCAACTTAACTATGATTGAGATTTTTACAAGCTTCTTCGCTGCCCGGATTAAAGGTCGTTTAGACTGGATCAAAACAGACGGGAGGAATACAGCTGGGTCGACGCAGCGCACACCCCCGATAGGGGCGGTCGTAGGAGTGATCCACTGGTCGTTCATCTTCTCCTATCTGCACTAACAACTCGATAAGATAGAGAAAGAGAGAGAGAGAGAGTGAGAGAGAGAAGCTTCTCTTCTCCTCCTCCCCTCGAATCGTCCCCCTCGTGGCTCGTAGGGCCAACTTTCCATGCGCCATCTCCCGAGAGAGGTTTCTGACAGAGTGGCGACCGATCTGATTCCGCCTTTCGCCATCAAGGGAACCCCGAAGTCTCGACTCGCGGACCCCTGGCACCGAATGCTCCGCGTCGTTTCCCCCTTGGCGCTGCCTCAACTCAGCACCCTCGTCAGCTGGTTTCTCAGAAGGAAATATCTCCGATCTAATGACGATCGTAAATTGAGCCAAGAAAATGATTGGCTACACATTTCTATGACAAGTATAGTCGACACCAAAAATATTTCATACTTTGAATCCCCTCCCAAGCCTAAGATTTCGTCGAACAGAGGCTTTTAATACCCACGACAATCAAAATTTGCTATTTTTTTCTTTCTTTCTTCTCCTCCTTCTTTCCCGCTCCAAACACGAAACCAATTTCAAGAAGTAAAAGACAAAAAAAGAGAGAGATTTATGATTCAAGTTTTCTTTGTGGATTGCTCATTGAATACGGACTCGTGATTTTTATTTTATTATATTTTAATGTTTAGAATACTCGACAGCCCCTTAAAGTGTTTCTCGGCCGAACATTCTCGGAAGCGTTGTTTGGCTTCTTATTGATGAACCCTCCCTGATGTTTAATTCAGCACTGGCAATACAAAACAAAGAAAAGCAAGATAAATTCGAAATTCTTTCATTTTAACAGATAAAAACACATAAATTCACATATAGGATTGTATAAAGGATCCTAAAACTTGACCCCATACACAAAAAAAAAAGAAAAGAAAATATAGGAAAAGGGAAAAAAACCGAAAAAGTGCTGAATGCTGAATTTTTACAAACACATTAAATTGATTAGACTTTCAGGGTAAAAGTAGTAACTGAAAAATTGATTAGGAAGTTTGCACAGAGATCCAAAAGAGCAACCTGTGCACGTAGACCTTAAGACGTTAAGTTTTAAAGTCTTAACGTGTTTGAGTACCAGGTGTTTGAAAGCTTGTACAAAAACGTTGAACTTAAGGATAAAAGTTGTTGGTTTATAAGTTATTCATCGCGTAAATGTGCTTTTCTAAAGTTGTAAAACCGTTATAGTTACTATGACGATAACAATACAGAAGGGGGGTTCACAAACTATTTACACAAAACACTCTTTGAGTAAAAAAAAAAATGGTGGACTAATGAAATAGATCGAGAAAACGACGACCGGAGGCTCTTGAAAGATGCGTAACGTGCTTTTTTAAACATGTCATCCAATTCGGAACGAGTAAATTTAGTGTGTACTCTCAGTTTCACGCATCATTTATGCAGACCACCGTAACACTAGTCATCATTTTCTCGATCTATCTCACTGATCCGCTATTTTATTTTAGTTATTTACACTCAAAATCGCCCTTAACAGACAGTTTAACTACTTTTGTAACAAATTTTTCATTTGACTATGGTTCTTAAGGACAATAAAACACAAAAAATATAAACCTAAACACTCAAAACCTTAAGAAATAAAAATTCAACTGTCACTGACATCACTACCCACACTTTAGTACTCCAATGTGTGTCAAAAATTGTTATTAACAAAGAAAATGATCCGAAAACATAATCAAAAACCCAAAATATCGAAAAGATAAAGAAATAAACCATCGAAAGAGAGATCTGCGGTCTCTCGGAGCAAACCGTTCACCTTTTGCAGTTACGACAACAAGAATAAGAGGAGTTCAAATTTAATTTCATAAAGTATTGCTCACAATATTCACAAAAGAATTTCTCTCAGCCCCTATACTATACTTGCGTTTTATAGCTGCAAATTCCTCACGTTCTTGAGAAAATTTATAATCGTGTGCACGCCGGGTTTTTAGTGTGTAACACGCGCCTCGCTCAACTCGATTCTCCTACATAAGATGAAACCATGGGCATTATCAAATTAGCCACACTCCGTCTCATGCTCAAATCTTTCCCTCTTCTTGTGTTCTCCCATTTTGCTTTTCCTTCTTCCTTTTCCATCTTAAGCCCGTCTCCTCACGTTTTATGTCACCATCGCATTGATTTCTACAATCAATGACGAAGCAAGAAAAAAAATATGAAATAAAATAAAACACGAGAAAAAAATAAAAAAAACGCCCTCGAATTTTCGTCGATAAAAAAAATTATTTTCAAACCAAACGTCGACATGTCGAGACATTTTTAATGTCTCGGAATAAAGTAGGCCTATGAATCTTAACCTCAATGACCGAAAAATCGATCTAGACCCTTACCATTGCTTCCATTTTAGATTCGTTGGCTGCTGACAGTTTTGTCGAATTCCAGCCAAAACTTGGCTCTTTCTTCCCATCATCTATCACGTGTATTGGAGAAAAAAAATAAAGGGAAAAAAATCCCCTTCAAAACAAACTTGCACGATCGTTACCTGCCTGAGAGGTTAATCCAAGCCTATAATCGATCAAGGGGTCACATATACGAGTTCTTGTTTATTATTGATGGTACTTGTGGTGGCTCCTCCTTCCGTCTTTAGCCCGTACCATACCATACGAAGGAAAATATTTATTCTAACAAACATCTTGTCCACGTTTTACAAACATTTCCTCTCCTTTTGACGTTGACATGTGTCATCGTGTGCTTCACTCGAGAATCCATAAATTACACAAAACAAGTTTACCTGTGGTTGAAAGATAAATATTGTAGTTTACTTTGAATTAAAATTTAAAACATAAAAAACCAATAGGGTTTGCAGCTGTTTGGATATGTAAAATTTGTATTTAGCTACATTATACGAAAGTTTGACCAAAAATATAATATATGTAAACAGTCAAGACATCGCTCATTTGTAATTCAACCAACCATTATATACTGAGTATACTGACGTCATAAATAACTGCGTAATTGAACTCAAGACCATATCAACCTTGCTTAATATTTTATGAAATATATAAAAAATACCATGATGACATAGTTTCCAGCAATCAATATCCATGTTTAATGAAAAAAAATTGATTTTTATATTTTTTTATATTTTTAATATTTTTTATTATTTTTATAAAAATAAAAAAAAATCACCTTTTGAAATAAAAAAAATCTAATCCTTCTCCACCTCTATTTTAACAAGAAAACCAGATCTTCCCAACCAAACTGCTTCAAAATCGACAGCCCATCATCAATACTACAAAAGACCACGACGTAAACAACACTTACTCTCCTCCACAAAAAAGTTAATGGTAGAGCAACAGTAGATAAGTACTGTTAATTAGGCCTACTATAGATTTTTCGAAAAACTTGGCAAAGGAAAAGGACTCGCGACTCCCTTCCCCTTCCTCCATCTCTCTCTCCCTCTTTCTCCTCACCCTATGAAAATTATTGGATGTGCCTGCAGCGCAGATGATATCCATACACGGGCACAAAGGAAGCTTCATCTTGTGCGAGAGGTAGGCTGGAAGGCGTCCAACCCTCGACCGATCAAAGTTCCAAAGAAAATTAGATGCAGCCATCTCCCATGCCACCTCCACATCCTCCTCCTCCACTTCATCCTTTCTTCATCTTCGTGGAACTCGATGAGGAGAGGCAATGACAATGAGATTAATTCAGAATTCGTAACGACTGATTGATTTCCGAAGTGTTTGAGTGAACGAGATGTTAAAAAAGAAAAAAAGTCAACTTCATTTGTGACAGCGCCCTCGCTCGTCGGAATTCAGTGCCCTCGTACTATAAAGTTGTCAAAAAAATATATAAAAATAAAAAAATAAAATGGATGAGGAGAAGTGGGTGCGAGTTTTTTTTTTTTTTTGACTGTTGAAAATTTCAACTTTGTTGCTTTGCTAGCGAAAGCGACATCTCTGGATAATTTATTCCCTATCTGTGTGGCGTTTACAGGCTCGGTCTTAGCTATATAAATAAAACCACATCATAATCATGCGTGGATAGAAGGAAAAAATGATAAAAAATAGAAAAATAGAGATGGAAAAAAAAGGTATAAAAAGTCATATAATATCTTTTTGTTGGAGGTGTCGGGACAAAATAAAAATTTTATGGTTTGGAAAATACCTGTATAAGCAAGAAGCCCAAGCGAAATCTATAAAAATCCGACAGACAAAGAATTCAATATTTCTGCCATCAAAAAATAAAAAATCTTTTTATTTCCTTTTGTCCCCACATCACGTCACGTGTTTAGATACATTTTAACAGTTTTAAGACCGACCCCCTCTCTGCACTCGATTTACGACGTCTTCCAGATGAGATCAGGGCAAACGAAAATGCGTGCCTTCATCCGAAATTGACTATTATACGTGAAATCGTCTAATTCCACATTTCGTCTCGACGTTTAACAGATGTACGAAGTGAGTTTCAAGAAAATTGAATTAGCTGCTAGCCCCAATTTATTTTATTTATTTATCCCGTCGAGATCTCTCTCGTGAATGGAAAGAAACTGCTGCATCCGATGCTGAATCGGGTTTTTCAATTCTTTTAAGAACGTGTTTGTTTGTAATTGAATTGTTTATACTTTTGCGTAACTACGAATTGCTGGGAGAAATGTGATCTTATACATGTATAATGTAAACTGCTGAACATTATAAAATTTAATCAATTTAAGAATAAAACCTTCATAAACCTTAAATAACTATTATTCTAATGTCAGAAATCGTGGTGGATGGTATAATATGACTGACCAATGAAGAAATGACAGTGATCCAACAGAATAAGCAAAATACAATTGCTAGCTTACAAGAATCGCACAGTGATGTACAGTAGCAGTATTAAAGATCGTTAGTTAACCGAATGACAGGCCCCAGATTTTTGATTGAGTAGGGCTGTTCCTACTTCCTACTAATACCAGTATTTATACCCATGACCAATTGCATGTTGCCTTTTCCACAGTGCGTTTGCAGAACAATATCAAAGAGAAGCTACTGGGAAATGACACAAAAACAGCCAATGTTGTTTATAAAGAAGATTTGTAACATACAAGCTTTCTAATGTTTCAAATAAAATTTCTGATAAATTCAAATTATCTCTGTGGAATTTTCACAGGTGCTCGGTAAATTGAAAATATTCAAAAAATTAGATTTACTTACTTAAAGGTCATCGGAAACACTTTTTACAATTCAACCTGACACTTGATATGAATTTTCCATATATACTGTTTGGTCCGAAAAGCATATTTAAAAAAATTCAAAAAAATTGAAAATAATAATAATATTACAACACAGAATGTCAAAACTACAGACTTTGCTTCACTGCACTACACTGACTTGCTGCGCAAAGCCTAAGCATACTCCAAGGAATTGAATATTAGGTCGTTGTTTACACTGTATTTTTGTGGGTTCTAGAAGTATTTTGAGTAGTTGAAACAACTGTGAACAGCCTCCCTCTCCCCCCCACGAAAAAAAACCACGCAAAACCATACACAGTAATAAAACGAAACAACCTAGAAATATCTGCTATTCTGCACAACAAAACTTGAGAACTAAGCGTAGTACATTAATTGAACATTAAATTTTACCTGCTTTCATGCAAAATAAGATAATAAGGGTCATTCACATGATAAGTTGAAATGAAACATCTCAAATCATAAACTTTTCTATAACTATACGTTAGAAAATCATAATTACCTAGAATTAACTCATACCATTGGTTTGGAGAATTCTTGTTAATACCAAGTAGCAAAAAATCTCTACTGGCAAAAATGGAAAAAAACAAAAACAAAAATTCAAGTAACATTTCAAAGGATGAAAGAAGCAAAAAAAAAGAAAGAAGAGAGGAAAGCCTCTGTCCCTCGAGAGTCCCGAACAACCTACAGTATATCGACCAAATTGTCCTATAATCCCTTCTGCAGTGTCCAAATATACCTCCTGCTCCTAAACTTTCAAATAATTTAAACTTCTGTACACTCAATTGCAACAAACATTCGTTTTAAAACTAATTTTTCACCCATCTGGCGGTAACATTATCTCATTCCGCCCTCGTGTCGATAAATCCAGTGGTTGGGACACAAACTACATTGTCTCTCCGACACGAAATGTTATAAAACTGATTCAAACTTCATAAAATATTGAAATAGCCATAAAGTTAGCGAAACAATAAAAATAAAAATATTTAAACGATTCATCCAAATCCTACTTCTTTAAATAAAATTTTTTTTTATTTTTCTTTCTTTCTTTCAGCAGAATCACAGTAATAACATCACCACACACACACGTTCCAAAACTAGCAAAATTACGACTATGAATACTAAAACAGGAAAATAATAGCGTCCGAATTGAAAAAACTAAATCCAATATCGCATGAAAGCCTACGGGAGGATAAAACTCCAAATGTAAAACTAAACTTTCTTTTTTATTATCCATTTCAATTTTTTGAGTAGATAAAGCCACGTCTTGCACTTTCTAGTTGAGTCTGCTTCCTTTTGTACGACGCTCGTATTCATTTTTATGACACTTCTTCTCGTGTGTCGTTTTATGGAGATGAGCCCCGAGATATGCGCGTGCCCTTCATTTTCTCGCACTGCATGGCCACTGGCCTCGTCACGCTGAGGGTCGCTGGCAACTTTTATTCTCCTCGTCCTATCAAATCCATCTTCACATTCACCTAGTGTTCTCCCACGTAATCTAATTCCTACACCAAACCCAGTTATACGACGACAGAGCCATGGCACGACGTCGCCGGACGAATATAAGGTTTCCCACAACCCTTCATAGGGTGAGAGTGAGAGAGGGGAAAAAAACGAGACCGAATCGGACAAAGGATATCACGAGTCAAACAACGAGACCATCTCGATTGCATACGAGGCATTCGTTCGGTCACTCGCTGGTTTCCCAACTCAAAGAAACGTCCAACGTTGATCATTCATGTATTATTTATGACGGCGGCTTGGACTTTGTCTTTGTAACGACAGAATAAGACGCTCGAAAAATGGACTTTTAGGACTCTGAGATATGTGGCTGACTTATTTTTCATTTCGCAATAGACGTCTAAAGAAGTGTGACACTCGATTCCATCATTCTTTCGACATTAAATCGTGTGGTGTTTGTTCGTGACACGTGTGTTTAATCTGAAACTATGATGTTGGTACTTCGCAAAGCCATTTGATATAAACAGCCAATCTCTATGCGTGATAACAATAGCCCCGTAAGTGAATATTGATGTTGTGGTCTGTGTTAGTAATCCCCGAACAACAGGATTTAGTTTACGACAAGAAAGGCAATACGAATTTTGATTTAGGGTGTGACACAAGCTCGGATGTCGATGGTAATGCCTTGTGGTTGAATAGATTTGGTATGTGTTGAAGTGCGATATTTTTTGAGTATGGTTAGAAAAATGGTATACAGGATGTTTACTTTAAGAGAAATCAATAAATTTTCTAGAAAACCGTTCACTATAACCAACAACCAAGCAAACTAGCAAAGTAAGAATCCGAATCAAACAGTGTCAACAAATTTTGTTAGACATGCAACAATGCACTTTTTATTTAGTAACTCGTTAACGGGCCGAACTAGAACAAAAGTTCCAATTAGAATGTTGTAGAGCACCAAAAGTTATACCGTACTCTAGAAAACATTGTTTGTCGATAGAAATTTTCATACATTAACTCCGAAAAAATAAACAAGTGATACAAATTTGTTTCTAAAATTTATTTTAAAAAAGTTCTAAAGACACTAGTATTTTTAAAAAATGTCATCGACCTCAAGTTGCTTGTAGAGTATTTGCAATGTCAGTGTCAACCGGTTAGAATTTATAATCATAAATCGTGTTGCCACTTCTATATTCTGATATTTTTGTTTTAGCTGTGAATTATTTTGCTAATCTGACAACGAAGAACTTATTTTGTTTGACAGGTCATCATATATACTCGTGTTTTATTCACTTTTAAGTATAAACTGAAACATTAATGGATCATCCCTACATAAATACAGTCTGAACGCATTAAAAAAGCCATTCATAAATAACACCAACAGATCATGTTTTGTCAGATGCCATTTCCAACTGATGGAGCAAATTCAACCATACAACTTTGATTCAGGCAAAAATTCTACCATCAATGCCTAAAACAACACAAACTCCACATTATTTTGCTTTTAATACTTTAATTATTGTACTCAAATAACAGTATTTGGTAATTACTACAGAAAAATTTTAATTTTCCTGTGCAAGACTTTCTGCTGCTTGCAGCCAATAGCAAGCAAGCTGTCATCAGTCTGTGTGGCATGATCCTACTAAAAGACTATCAAAACGGAAATACTGTAGTAGTGAACATGGACAATTCTGAGCACAGGTTTTATGGCTTGATAAAAGTTATGAGTATCAAGCTTAAAGCAAAGTATACTCATATCTTTTGTGTGGTCATGAAACCTGTGCCCAGAATTGTTCATATTCACCAATCACCACAATGTCCCACTCGTTAGTCTGTTGGTAAGATCATGCCACAGACTCATGGTAGGTTGCTATCTGCTGAAAGCCACAGAAAGTCTGGCCCAGAAATCTTAAAATTTTTTTTGTGGTTCCGATCCCACAGAAAGTCTATTTTTTGTGTTCACAGGCTCACGGCACACTTTCCAGGTACTGAATGTGTTAGCACTTTTTTCTGTACCGGTAACATACTATTCTGTGTGCTAATTGGTCATGCTGTCAGTACTGACCATAAGTTAAAAACATAAAGGTTGCCTTAATGTTGTACAAAAGGGATGTGAATGAACCATACAACCTTAAATGGCCTAATAGGGAGTAAAAATCAAAACACTTCAAAACATATTACATTTAATTAAAGACAAAAAAAACTCGCCATTCTTCACCCATATAAAACTTTCATCATATACAAGCATACACGTACGGTACATACCCAAACAAAGGAAGGGAGAGAGAGAGAGAGAAAGAGAAGAGGGAGGAAAAAAAAAGTACTTTTTCCCATCTCGGGAATATTCTATTAGCAATCGTCCCTATTCCAAGTCCCTCCTGAATTTGCGTGCCTTGCTTAGATCTCCCTTCTTTTTTCCACCCCTATAAAAATTCTGTTGCGAAATGAGAACATTCAGTTTGGTAACACAATCATCCAATATTGATGGCTTTTCTTCTTGCTCGCAATGTATTATTGAAAGCCTCATCTGCATGGAATGAACATATACTCGACAGAATAAAAGAAGAAGAAAAAAAATATATAAAGGAAAACTTTTCCAACTTGGGAGAACAATGGCGACTGGCCAAAAGAGCTTGCTCGGACTGATGAAATATTCAGAGCCTTCTCCTCATGCTCAATTATGATCACAACTGACCTCTTTCTAAAGGGATTTATCCAGCAACTGCCTCTGCATAACAAATCATGAATCATCCACCTCGTGTATAATTAATCGTTCTCCCCACGTGGCTTTACACTTGGCACGAGTTAATGAACTTCGCACGAGTGTGTCACGAGTGACGACAGCGTTCCCTTGTTTTCGGAACCCTCCCACACCCCACCCCACCCCCTTTGCAACACCTACCACCACACTCTTCCACGACGATTCGCCCACTTTTAATCGAATGTAAAATCAAATTAAGACTAGCATCTCGCTGAAGCGATGTTAGCGTTTTGGCAATTAGAGAGAAACGACGTTCAAACTTCTGCCGTCGACCGTTCCTCTCTCTGCTGCTCTCTCTTCTCTCCGCTTTGAAGACGCTCGCAATTAGTCAACACCTCATGCGGTAATCAAGTTGTTTAATGCCAAACTTCGAAGTTGCTATACCAAATGTTTTGTTTGTATTTTGACTCTAATCCTGCCTTGTATATGTAGTTATGTACTGGCCTGAATTTTAATTTCCTGCGTCGTTGCTACAATTTATTAAAGTTAAATGAAGTTAATAAAATTCTTCTTTTTTTCTTTTTTTACTGTTTACTTTACATTTTTTATTAGGCCACCAGACATCGCTTCTTACTTTTATCACTATTTTAATGTATTTTATGTTTTTAATTAAAACTTTTAAACTGTTTCGTTCAACAAAAAAAAATTTCTTAAACCAACCAGACCTTCCATTACTTTGTTGAGTCTTAATTTTGGACAAGAGTTAATATCCGAAGAAGAAAAATGAAACAAAAGCAAAATAAAAACCATTGCGTATGTACATTTCCGGTTAAATATCGAAAGTAGGCGTACTTCCGGTATGTAAATAAGGCTTTAAGACCGAATAATGCATGGAAATCAACGACCACAATTGACGAAAGTGAAAAATTCCTTTAAAAGGTACTTAAAATCTGTTAACCCTTCATAAATACTTACCAACGGTTTGGTTAGTTGGATGATAAGCAGATGAGTTGCAGCCGAATC
Organism: Geophilus flavus; assembly: GCA_034695885.1. Taxonomy (NCBI): domain Eukaryota; kingdom Metazoa; phylum Arthropoda; class Chilopoda; order Geophilomorpha; family Geophilidae; genus Geophilus; species Geophilus flavus. Next base: position 30,712 of record JAQFZO010000160.1, read on the forward strand.
AGGTTCGCTCGTAAAAATGAAGTGTTGTTCGCCCTCTTTCGGTAGAATCGCACACTTTAAACACTCCCATGCGAAGCGCTTTAACACAAACACAAAGCAAATTCGACTTAATTACATCACTAAATTAATTAAAAACCTAACGTCTACCAAAAAAAAGACAAATAAGAATAATAAACATTCACGAAATTTTATGACTTCTTTCTTTTTCATTAATAATAAATAAACCCCAATCTGCATCCGAAGATTTTTCATCTCAAAATCCAATTTCATATTTCCCGGGACAACTGAATTAATAATAATAAAAAAAAAGAAAAATTCATTTAATCACAAACACGAAATCCTTTCGAAAATCATTCGGTGGTAATGTAAAGCCCAACCCAATTGCGCCCATACGTAATGACGTGTCGAAACCGCAGAAAACGTGACAAAACAGAAAACTACAACTTCAATTTTGATTACATACCCAATTGAACTCCACCCTTTACACAAGACAAGTTTAAAGAAAATTTCCCATTACGATACGACTTTTCTCATTCTTTTCATTTCTTTATTATTTATTTTCTTTTAAATTTATTTTTGGGCCATTTCCACTTTGATAAATTCAAACTTGATGGATAAATTAATAATTCAAAACCCCGCCTCGCCCTTTCACCTCGAAAACAAGACACGAAACTAAACAAAGAGCGTTGCGTGTCCACAAGTCATTTCGAGTTTCAGGAAATCCAACTCGTCATTAAAGTCCATTGGAAAACGACTCGTTGTCACATTTCCACGAGTCAAGTGATCCGTGACTTATTAATACCGGGGTATCGAACATAAAAGCGAGAAAGGAAGGAGGGGGAAGAAGGAAAAAGAGAAAAAAAATCTACGTGTGTAAAAGAAAAAGGCATTTTAATATGCAGATTGGAGATGAAGCTCACTTTTAATGGTCGAACGTGAAATTTTTTTACGAGACATTTCACCATGGACGGCTCTTCGCCAGAAATTATTTTCATTGCTCACACTCTGCTTTGCCATTCGTGCGATTGCAATTACTTCAAACATTCTTATAAAAATTCAAATCCATTTATTTTTTTTCTTGTCTTTTCAAACTGACTATCCTCGCCATCGACACTCATTTAAATAAATACACAAAGGAATTAAATCAACAGAACATTGTAATGTGTCTCTGCGGTCGTAAGCACTTATCTCGACCGTCGTGACGCCATCTTTCGACAAAGAAATGGTAAAGTTTCTACGTTTTCTGCTGAATTTCTACAAAAATCATTAATTTTGCAATGTCCAAACACAAATTCCAATACAATAAGTAGAACAGAAAAGGGGGAGAGAGAGAAAAAAAAAGTAACAGTCAACATTTCCTGCACTCAACTTGTCCCAAACATCATCACTAAAACGAAGGAAAGATATTATGCAAGAACAGCGGAAACATTTTCTGCCTACGTCAGCCCACAGCCTCCAAACCTGAAGTCTATTTGTGCAAACCATAACTTGGTCATCATGTCTCTTCCTCTCTCTTTCTCTCTCCACAATTGAAGTCACAACAAAACAGTACTACCAAAAAAAAAAAAAAAATTAAATAACTTTATACTTTCCATCCCTATGGCCCAGCCCCCAATACCCTCTCTAAAAAAAAGTGGAAGAAAACTAAATAAAGAACACCACAAAAAAGCATTATCCATGGTCCATCTCCAAAAGTACAAGTTCTAAGCACCACTTTCAAACTAACATTACACCCTTGACAAAAATTATACCCTTTTCTCCTTTCTATTTGCCGCAAACTGCTTTCTGACTTCTCCAAAAATCGTCCCAATTTTATTTTTCCAAATATACTCTTCCACAGATTATAGTGCAGATACTTAGAAAAATTTCTCTCTTCTTCAAAAACTTCTCATCGACTTTTGCTTTGCCCCGCTTGATACATTTTTAACTCTTCTCACCTTATACGTGTGACATTAACCTTCTTTTTATCCAATAATAAAAACCCCATTTTATTACACGTTTTTTCCCTTATTTATTTTTCATTTTTAGACCCCCTTTAAATATAAAAAAAACTTTGCTGGATGTGTAAAAAGTTGGGTGGGAAAAAGAAGAAGGAAAAAAAGTTTATTTCTTTTATTTTATACCCAATTATACGCGACCCTATATTAAGATTTCCAGCTGCTTTTTCACGGTGAACGTATGGGTTTTGCGAATGCACAAAATTCACTCGTATTGATTTGTGGATTAGGAACATCTTCTGCGAGCTCGGCTCTCAAATTACATTCGCAGCACAGCCTGCGGCGCCCTCCCATGGCGTTCCCAGAGTTCAACGTTACCGTGAAACTATTCCACTGGCACTCTCTCGAATAATCTCAAAGGCAAATGGAAAAACGAGAGAAAAAAAGACAAGGAACGAAAGCTACATACACAGCACACACACATACACATACGCACACGCACACCAAAAGCGATAGAAATGTTTTTTCATGTAAATGCTGCCTCATCAATTCCGCAGAGATTAAATTCCGTAGTCGGCCATTTGCACACAAAACTACTCAATCACTAAAACAAACACTTCTGATTCTGACTTCTCCGCATGTAAATCACTCAACTTTATAAAGAAAGAAAGAAAAAAATCATTCAAAGTTCCACTTTAACCTCGGTCGGAAGGTGGTGGTGGTGGTGATGGGAGGTAGAGAAATAATTGCCTATTCCTTTTCATTTTCACTCGTGACACAAGGAGGTGGAGAATTCACTTGTCATTTAAAACCGAGATGCGACCCCGCCCCTGATCCAGCCTCTGCCTCGTCGTCGTCTTCTTCATCCGCGATTCCTCTCGGGTATTAAGTTATCGGGCCGTTGTCATTGACCCACTCGCGAAAACGGGCGGCTTCGGCACCCAACCCGCGTCGAAATGGTTGGCCCCCGATCAATATTTAAAAATTTGGGAAGCCATTTGTCCGGAAATAATGAATATTCATCTCGCAGTCGACATCCACACACGACTATATCATTTGCTTCGATTATACCCTCGACTAAAAATCCTCTCTGCTTTTTTTTTCTTTTTTCCTCTCTTCGCCAAAAACGAAACGTGCGTGTTTCATGCCGTCGCTCAAGTTCCTCTTGTTCCAAAATAGATCCCCCAGGTCTCACTCTGTGCAAACATTAACTCAGAAAAGTGGGAGGCCGGGCTTATTAAGCACGGCCTGATAATTCTCGCCTAATGGCAACGGGCAACGACCCGATTCTGAAAGTATCACTTACACACACTTTTACCTCTTTATCAGTATCGAGAACCGCAATACATCATGAAAAACGTCATGCCAGGCCCACTCGCTACTACTACTCGCCTCGCACTTGCACCCGCACCCGCACTCACCCACCCACACCTTCCTCCCGGTTCTCCATACTCTGCTACCTTTTCTGTTTGCATTCGAAATAACTGTTGTTTTACGCTCTAGGGTTTTAGTCTTGCGAATTTGTTTTCCACGCGAGGGCTGTTGGGGTATGCGAAATCACCCTTCCCTTTTTCCCCGAGAAAAAAAAAAGTTTAAGAGAAAGAAAGCGCTGCTTGATTTAAAGCCCTCTAGAAAGACAGTGGGAAAGAGAGCACATTTTTTCCAAGACAACATTTTTCATCTCGTTTCCCTTAGAATGTCTAATCTGTTACAATCAATTTCAAAGTGTGTATGTAAAGCTGCAGTGTCTGCAAAGATTTCAAATTTGTCAGATTTATAAAAAAAAAATTTTATCATTTTTTGAAAAAAGAAATCTCACTCAAACTAAATTAGCTCGGATGTTTTAAGAATTTATTACTAATCCATATAAGAAAAACTCCATCCGAAGCATGTCTGCCATCTCGAATTAGCATTTCACATCCAGCTGTGAGCCGTGATTGAGACACGTACGGAACGGAACGGAGATTTGGTGGAAACGTTAATTGTTTTGGTTTGTGTTTCGGGTTCGGTTCAATTCGGCGTTATGAAAATACACGAGTGTGTCGCGCTGCGCTGCATGAAGGTGTCGAAGAAGCTTTCGTTTTGATCCAATCCGATGGAATGAGTCAATTTGAGCTTTGAACATTATAAATTTGTCATCGTTTAAATCAGAGCCCAGTGCACGCACGAGGCGGTTGAAAAGACACACATCAAAGGAGAAAGGCGCAGATGGCAAGCCCAGTGCACTTAGGTGTTCCTAATTATTTAATGGCACATCTCTGAGCAATCTGAAACCTTTCGAGACTCGTTCTCATTACGTCAAGGCATTCATTATGGATACACTTTTACAGACAATGGGAATTAGGGCGGACAAACGATCGCCACGATTTTTCCTAGTCGCGTGGAATTCTGTTAAATGGGCGCCGACTAATTAGAGTTCTGCACATATTCATTAAAATTTCCTACCCATTTTCTTCCCCTTTTGCCTAATGCAGTCAATCAGAGTTGGGATAGAAAATTTTCCTCTCCTCCTCCCCCC
>JAQFZO010000161.1:0-34896 GCA_034695885.1 Geophilus flavus
GAGAGGAGTCTCTCAAAGGGGTGAGGTCAAAACCACAAACAGGGGGGGTCGACGAAAGTCGCTCGGAGATACCACACATTTTATCTTTGAATAGAGTCCACACGTGTAATTCGTTTTTATCCCAGCCCCAATACCTTGCAGCACAAAAAGAAAATTATTATAGGGTCGCGACCCTAAGAAGCCATCAAATCAACTCTTTCGTACAAGTTGGCTGCAAGGTAAAGTCAATAAATCGAAATAACACAAGACCAGTCGGGTTTGTTTTGCTTCCTAATTAAAATCAAATACTGGCTTAAATTTTTACCTCAAACATGTCACAAACTTCAGAAAATCCGCTTAATAAATTAATTTAGTAATGCACTAATAAAAAATGCAAAGTAAAAAGTGATTAAAATTAAAGCGATTGATGCAGAAGAGGAAGAAGTCAAACAAGTCATGACTTTGCCGCACCCGCACTTTACTTTCAAGAAATCACTTCAAATTAACCTAAGAATGAGCAAAAAGAAGAAGAACAGAAGAAAAAAAAACAAATGTGCACCTCAATTAAGGCGTGTGTTGCCTGATTGGCAACATCATCGTGATCGCATTGATGCCAAGCGCAGCCCACAGATTCATCAACCACAGTAGCTCATCACGAGCAATTGAGAAACTAATCAGATTAAATCCAACTTGAAATGAGAACAAACGAAAAAAGAAGAAAAGTAGATGGCACTATACAGAAGTGAGACTACATGTCGAGTGTCGAGTCGACTGAGCTTCATCAACCGATTGCCCTTTTCAACCCAATTGATTTCCCCTCACGCATCCGAAGCCTGGTGCGTTTGCCATTTATGGAATATTCATTGCGACTGTCCACTCCATTAACTCGGACACGAGAGGACAGCAACGTCCACAGTATACATTCATCACAAAGTGCGGCTAAACTGGCGTTTAGCCAAACACATAGCTTCTGCCCATCATCCATAGCACAGTCCCGAGATTGCTAGGGTGGCAGATCGTCCATCAACTTCCGGGTGTCGCGCACAGACGCCCAATTTCATCCCGAGACAAATGGCACCTTCTTTTAAAACTCTTGTTTCCATGCACTAACTTCTTTTTTTGCATAAGACGCAAAAAAGTCCAATGACGAATGTTTCAACAACCCCGCCTTTCTTTACGCCTGTAGACGACAATACACTTCACAGGCCCAATTTATTTGGCTTGCAAGCTCAACATTTCAACTCACAAACTCCACTTTTTATGATCATTGTATTTATCTAGGCCAACGCAGCGAATGTAGAACAACAGCTGCAAGCCAGAAATGAATGAATGAATAAATAAATGTAAGTACATAATATGCAGTAAGGAACTCTTGAGAGATAAAAGCAAGAAAAGGTGGATCAGATTCCATAGAAATGGGCAAGTGATTATCCACGAGACTAGTATCACCTAGGGCAAGGAGAAAGTTATTGAGACTGACTCCAACCTGAGGGAAGAGAAGCACGAAGAACAAAACTTTCTGCAGTGTTAACATTACCCATCGTACTAGATCGATAAAAAAATAATGGATGTTAATAAATTATGAAGCGGTATCTTGTTTAAAAAGCATTATACCGCAATAATTTTTTCCTTTTTAGTGTTTTCGGGCAGATTTTCTTTTATTGCGTAAACAAATGTTGTAAAGTTTGAAAGTTTTAAATGAAATTTTAAGGCTTTTGTGTGTGTGTACCTGTTCTCCATATACCTTTAGCTAATTACACCGCACTTTTTAATTGCTTCTAAAACTGGTACTACATTTCAGACGCCTGCCATTTGCTTTCAAGATGTGCACACTTGCAAACATTGCAGGTGTAATCATTAAAATTCCCTCATCAAAATATCTCCAGACACAGTGATCGATCACTAACAACCCCACTTCAATTCCGCACAAGTTGTTGGCAACAAAAAAAAAATCTTTTCCATTAAATTCAATGGTAGAAATAAAAAAAAATCCTGTTAAACCACAAATCTTTTTTTCCCTCAATATAATTTAATCCAACCCGATATGTACGTCAACCAAGAGTCCATGCAGAAATAGAAAAAGCAAGCAGAGTATTTTTTTCCCTTTTTATCACGAGTCGCACGCTCAACTTGTCCTTTTTCTCGTTTCCCATCCAAACCAATTCTCCCATCCGTAAGTGAAATGACACTTTATTTAATAATTCCGCAGTGTGGACAGTTAAGGACTACAATTCAGTGATTTTTCTTCTTTTCGGATCGTTCACGCTTCACGCAACACCGAAAGCAAAACAAAACAAACGAAACAAAACTCTTGGAGAGAAACCCATCTCCTCTTCCCCAGTCCCCAGTCCCCACCCCTATCGCCTTTAATAAGAAATAAAACGCGCACACAATACCACTTGTTTTCAAGAGGATGTTGCGAATGGAAAACAAAAACTCAAATATGAGTCTCGAGGGACCCACTGGCAACTGCACTTCTAATGAAGTCTCTGCTACATTCTATAGGACCAATAACTTTATGGTGCTTTCTATTTGTTGGGTCAATGGGCAGTCGACCCAAAGGAAGCTTCCAATCCTAATTTTGTATTCATGAAATAGAAAATAGAAAGAAGACGACAGGGGGAAACCCGAAGCCACTTCTGATTAGATTTTGCAGTCCACTTGTGGGTTTGCAAGCAAACTTTAAATAAATTGCTGGCTTCTATTACACGTAAAGTTCCCTTATCTTTTAATTTATTTATTCTTCGTGGGAATTGCGCGTGAAATCAGTTGAATCGATGCATGCGTGATTCCGATACGGCGCTTCATTCGAATTTTATATTTTTTCCTTTCTTTCTTCCTTCCTCTGGGTATAAGATTGATCGATTTCAATCACAGAAAGTTGACTTTACAAATTCGTGACAAATGACACCAATAAGAAAGCAACGACATTGAATTTAGCCAATTAGTTTTTGGGTAGTTACAACGCAGTAGGGATTTCATATAAGCACATTTAATCGACCTCTTTGTCATGCGTAAAGAGCTTAGTCAAGAAAAAATGCATTAGGATTCCATTAATTTTTTTTCTTCTTTACATTTCACAATTGTATTTCCAGATCCAACCCAGGAAATTGATTAGAAAAACTTTTTTGTAACAAAATAATTTCACGGGATGCAGAAATCGAAAAACTTAACTTTGATGGATTAGGAAAACTAAATTAAAAATGGATTTGAAAAACAACAGAAGGAAGTTAAATGTATTTTACAAACTATTGGGTCAGTCAGAGATAAAGTATTCCATTATTCAACAAAAAAAATATTGGATAAATGCCTTTATCGGTTAACTTTTTGCGTAATTAGTACAAACAACAGGAATTACACACAACAAATCCAACTGTGGTAAGAATCTAACTTCAAATTCTCGCCTTCGTGTAAAAAGGAAAAAAGATAACTAGAGGAGATGATGCGAAGAAGCATTTCGTCTCATTCCACCAATTACTTGAAACGAAGACAGGGAGGAGAAAAGAAAGTAAAAAGATGTGAAGGAGGTATTGATTTCCAATGGAATTATTTAGTAGCCCTGAAGAGGAAAAGCGTTCCCTCAAGTGGAGAAAAGAGGGAGGAGTATAATCTCAAGACATTCTCCAACTGTACGACTTTCTGTCACTTCACTCATCTCTCCCGTCCTTTATTAATCCAAAGGACAGACAGATAAGGTCACCTGAGAGACCCAGCGGAGCAAGAGTTAGTGGAGGAGAAGACAGCCAAAAATGGAAGGAAAATAGGAGATGGAGTAAAGGTTTAAAGAAAAAAAAAAGCCTTCGATCTATAGTTTGTTTCCGCTCTGGGGTCGACTAAGGTTTATAAGAGGTTCTTACTGCGGCAGAGAGGAATTCAAGAAAAAAAAAAAAGAAGACTATATATACCTCGAGATAAGCCGTACTTGCCTCGCTCTCGTCGTCGTCCCTTACCACTATCTCTCTCCGCTCGGCTTTATAGCAGTGTCGTATTTCAGAAGCCACTATGCTTACAGCTTTCACTCTGTGCCGGTTCCTAAAATTAAAGTATGGATTCTTCTCTCTCTTTTTTTCTTTCCCCTATCTCTAAACTGGCGTTTCAGTGAGAGAAAATCTTTTTTTCCCTTTTTTTCTTTTTTTTTTTACCCTCGTAATTGTCATCTCCCACAGGTTTACAATGTCCACTTCACTCATTTTTAAGGCGAGGAACAGATGTTGGAAACGTGATAACAAAACTCATTATCCCGTGTACTGAGAAATTTGTAACTTGATTTTTTGAAAATTAATAAAAATTGGTTTCTTAATATTTGATATAAATGTAAATATTTAAGATAAATTTAAATTTGTAAAGACTAATGATTGAATTTAAATTTCAAAATAAGTTGAGAGGTTGGCGTTTCGATTTATAGAGTTGTGTCAGGATATGATTCGTAAATGGATACAAGAAATCCTGCTTGAATATTTAGGGTTTCGCGTTACACGTTCAGGAAATTAAAATTAATTCGATCAAATGTCTGCAAACGGTTGAATAGACAGAGAATTTATTGAAATTTGTTACCAATCTATCAGGTTTCCCTAGAATTTATTGTGCGCGAGTTTGAAATCAAATAGTACGATTACGCCGATTATCGTCATCATCGAGTCCTTTGATGCAGAAGACATATCAACGATTTCCGGATCAATTACGCACACATCTCTTTAATAAATTTCGAGCGAGTCAATATTATGTTTGTCATGCAATAATGTGAGCGGAAGTCACTACTGGAGCAGAGAATAAACATATTGCCCTATGGTGAAAAAGAATATTCAATTTCAAAATTTCAAAAAAATCTTAATTTTCGATTTCGAGTTACTGCATTAAAAGAAAGAAATGAAATCCCCCTTCATGATTTTGAAGCATTCTCAGTTCGACATATCAAAAACCATTCAACTCAATCCCACTCGTTTCAAGTTGACAATATTAACTTTTGCAAAATGATATTGCATTGTTTGAGAAGTTGGAAATTGAAAAACTGTCCCATAAATATATATTTCTCTTCGGGTCCGTGTTGCGTTACGAAATGGGGAGAGAGAGAAAAAAAAATGAAAGAATGAAAGAAAAAAATAGAAAAATAAAAATTGACAACAAACCTGACAAGCAGCATCAATAAGTGTGATTTGATTTGGTAGCTGCCATACACTCAAAACTCAAAATCGATCCGATCATGCGCAACTGCCGAAAAGCAAAAACGTGGAAAAAATTCCCGTTTTCCTAACATCCACTCCTCTATTTACCCGCTATAACTCGTCAGTCACGTCTCACATTAATCCTCTCACGTTGTCAAACTACGGGGCGTTTACACTCACCAAAAATTCACCCTATGATCCCTCTTTCCCCCTCCACCCCACCAAGGAAAAAAAAAATATGGAAGTCACTTCTTATTAAACTCAGAATTCCCTCGACCTCGCTTTTGCATCGTGTGCACACACCCAACTCGAAAATTCATCTTTAAACGCATCTCAGCCACAGCACACACGCGATGAATCTGCGTAAACTTCAACCAAAATTCGTGCAAATGTTAATGGAACTTTAAGGCAAGCAAAGTTGAAAGAGATCCCTCGTCTCACCCTCCCATTCCCCGTTACAGCACAACATGCACGTACAGTTAATGAAAGTGGATCGAAAAGGATTAAAAGCCAACCCCAGACAAAACTCTGCACCGGACGACCTCCAGGTGTGTGCTATTAATGAATAGAGGCGGAAATTAACACTGCCCATACCATATTTTTCTCCTTAACTCCTTATCGCCAACTCTTCGACCTTTGGTAATGTATTTCCCATTATGTTCTCTCCTTCGTAGAATTTTTTTTTTTCTTCCAAAAAATAAAAAATAAAATAAACTAATAAATAAAAAGTTTAGAAATTTATGTAATCAATTTCGGTCCGGGTAAGAAAGAAGGGTAGACGGAGGGAGAAAGTAAAAAAAATCATATGTCGTGTACTCGAGTACCATACAAATCTTCACTCGAAATTGGGTAATGACACCAATGGATGGGGGTAAGAGGAAGGATGGAGGAAAACAGCGAGTGGTAAATGTGGCTCGTCTTGCTTTAGATTCGCTTCTTTCTCATTGGTTCATGTCGATAGCGAGAGCTGCGACTGCGACAACAAAAAAAAAAACCAAACCAACAATTTTTTTTCCCGCGAGTCTTGGTTACAAATCGGTTTTTGCCTTTCAAATGGACAGCATTCTACTAAAACAACTTTAAGTTCTAAAAGCTAAAACCTAATACATAAAAGAAAGAAAGAAACCAAAAAAGGAAGTAGAAGAAAAAAAAACATACATATTCTAGAAACTTGCTTACAGATGTGGCATTTCTTGTGTAACAAGGACGTGGAGGGGTAACGGTCGAATCAACAGTCGCTTCTCGCCCATCTCGCACCTGGTACCAACGCCAAAAACCTCAGCTTCCACTTTTATTGCATCAGAAAATGCTTACGTTTGCCAATGAGCGAAAAACATATATGCCACAAACCAGACCGACTCAATGTTTTTCAATCTCTTGCGAACCCTATTCTTCAACAAATATTTGATAAAGGTATAAAAAAAGTGCAAAAGAAATAAAAAAAATAAAAAATTGTCTCTCTCCTCTCTCTTTTTTCTTTTTTGCTGACAGGTGCTTGGTGACGAGTGGATTTTCATTTATATCTGCCCTCATGTTTATTTTTTATTTTTATTTTAAATTTTTTTTTCTGCATTCCTTTTTTTTTAAAAGATAAAATTCAACTTAGAAATTCAAAACCAGACTGGATGTGACAGCAAATTACTGTCCTCGAACATGTTGCTTCTGCTATTCATCAATATATAACATCAAGTTCTAAATAGGACTAATTATTCATTAGCAATGCAGGGAAACCAACTCGCAGGCGGGCAATTGACACCTAATCAAGTTAAAACCAAGTCGTGACATTAATTAATCATTAGTTTGGTTCGCATCATCGTCATTTCCAGTAATATTTGCTATGAACACATCAAACTCTAACTAACCGCATTAAAATTTCTAGAAAAACACGAAACGTAGAAATGGAATCAAAACAAAACTCACCCAAGTAATTGCTGGCTCCTGTCAGTATGAGTAAGACTTTTAAGGGATCCACCATTGGCCCAAACTAATGCTAAACGTCGGCATGCAGACCAGAAGAAATTATCAGCAACAACCACGTCAGCAAAACACAAATCCAGGACCGCGAGAACAAAAAAAGGCGACGACGCAGCAGATATCCAAGTAGCGATGAGAAAGAAAGCTTCGCTCGTCACCAACATGAGGAAACAAAGCAAAAGCAGTTGTGGCGAGTGTCTCGGTGATCTTGATGCCAGCAGCCGTCGGTCGAGAAGCAAAACGCCGCGTACGAATCGGCCAAGGTCGGTGCAACAACATCCGTGGTCGGTTTGCTTCAACGGCAAAACGATATGGGAAAACGAGTCTCGGTTGCGAGCATTTTCTTATCTCATCACGATTTTTATAACAAGCGGTTTATCTTTAAACCCGTATTCCTTTTCTTCGCCCCGTTTTCGGCGTGCAATCGAGTGAAGTCGAGGGCCTTAAAGCGCGCGCATAACGCACACGGCACACGCCCACTGGCTTCTCTCACGTGGAGCCAGAATAAGGATGGCGCAGCATCCCACGCCACGCGCCTCGAGTGCGCATGTGCCGATTGAGCATGCGCCTGTCAACAAACCGACAACTCCATTGGGTTGAGAGAGTAGCAGGCGGAGGACATTTTATGCACGCTGCAGCCACCACCACCACGTATCAAGCGAATATTGGGTGATTAATTATGTAACGTAACCTAGGTAATTAATCTTTCCGGTTTCTCCCTCTAAACAAACAAATCTATTGTGTGTATACTCTAAAGGGAGTTTCACACATTGTCCACATAATTGCCATCCCCTTTACCTCTTCAATTTCCATACACGTCCCCACCTGGGACTTTACCACTCGATCGCAAATCATTTTCCCAAAGTAATCTAACCGATCGTCGTGTCGAATAACATTTTTAAAGGAAACTTAACTTTTTATCTACTTCGTCTATCTATCGGCCCCATTCTTCACCAAACTGCCGTATAGACAGACAGACACTTCATTGATTCGCATCTAAAGGGGATTCTCGGGGGTCCCCGAGTGGATTTGCAAGCACCACCACCTCCAAATCCCTAATATTCCCCACTTTTCTTTCTTAGGGGGAAAAGACTCGGTGACCAGAGGATGGGGGAGAGGATATTTGTCCAGATACTCCCTGATCCCTTTGGCCATGTGGCAGCCGTATCCGTCTCCAATCAATCGGCTATTTCACGGCGCATTGGGTCGCCCTAGTTTCTACTCCCCAAAAGAAGAAGGGGCGAAGAGGCCACGCTGGCTGCTAGCCAAAGGGCTCCCGGAGACAAAAAAAAAAAAAGATCACGATGACTGCCACACACACACACACACAACAGCTACTGACTGGCTTTTGCAGTTTGGGAAGATGAAAAATAAAAATAAAAGAGGACGTTAGAGATATTATTGAAAAAAAAAAAGTAAATTGCTCGACCCCCTTATGAGTGACGGTAGTCTTAATGGATTCGACAGGATTTCCTTCCTCACTAAACTTTTCTCGAGAAAAACACGCAGTTTTAATTGATGATGGGTAAAAGTCTTATTTTGGGAGTTTTCTGCTTGTTGTGTTAGTGAGGGTAAAATGCATTTTCTGTCAGATTAATACGAATAATTTACTAACAAGAAAAAGCACTTAAAAATTGAACTTCAATTAAATTTTTTGTGAAAAAACAAATTGAGAAAAAAGTGTAAACAACTTTTCGTGTAGATTTTTTATACAGTTCTCACTCTAATTAACTGGTAACTTTGATCTTTTGGCTGAGAAATAAAAATCAATATTTTAGTTTCATTAAGTAAAAAAAGAAAAGTCTAATTACGAAATACATGAGTTATTATGTAGGGTAAAAGAGGATTTGGTAGAGTCGACGTTGGCCGCTGTAATTAGTGGCGCTACGCCTGACGTGATAATGATTAAAGCCGAGCTCGAGTCCGAACTGTAAGTAAGTACTCTCACAGAGAGAAAATTAGATCCGTGTATGGTAGAGAATTTTTCAAAAAACTTTAAAAATGAAATATTTATTTTCCAGACTACAAAACTCCCAACTGACCCATTTATCAGAAAAAATAAACTTTCCAAATTAAATTAAATTTACTCATTACCGGCAACAAAATAAGTTAAATGCCCCATAAATCCATCCGGCAATAACTGTAAAAATATTTTTTCTTTTTAAAAAAAAATATGAAAGCGGCCCAAATATGTCAAATTGACATCCGGGGAATTTCACCTCATTTGGTCAGTCGACTAGGACTAGACGACATATTTTTACGACCAGCTAACTGGCACTACATGAATATTGGGCGCCAGGGGGTCATTTCTCTCTCTTTTACTCACTCCCAGGGGAAATGCACACCCATCTAGATATAGTCCATCGACTTTTCACTTAGCTCAGCAGGAGATAGGTGCAATTTTAATAAAACTGACCATTACTAAAAACTACAAGAGATGAACAGCAATCATTAAACCTCGTAGCAAGCACACAAGCGTGTTACACTTAACCTTCTTCTCTTTTCAATTAAAAGCTCCGCCTGCATCCTCAGTGGCCTCTCCTGCCACACACGCGATCGATAATGTGCTTTGGCTTGGCCTTTCTGAATATTGGCGCCAGCTGGCGATAACATCGTGGAACTGTCGTGTCTCCACATGGTCACCAGAAGTGCTGGTGGCGAAAAGTCGCTAACAGAGTTGAAAATTTGTCGAATCTTTTTATCGATTTAACGACTTCATTTGAACTCATCTCCCGATGTCGAATATCGAAACGTCGGTGTGTGCCAAGTTTTAATAGTTTATTTGTCGGGAAAAATAGAGAGGAAAAAAATTGCCAAATAGCCAATTGTGTGGATGTAAACACACTCGAAAATACACGCACAAATGCCAAAGTGACTTGTACAAAATATTAAAAAAAAAAATATCATCCATTTCCCCTTCTCTGGTTGTTGGCAACAGTGGCAAATGTTTCCAACGACCCCCGCAAAAGACGCTCAAACAGAAAACGAGGAAGAACAAGAAGTTGGCTCGAGCCCAAAATAACAAGCACTTAGGTCCACACTAACCACAACAAGAGGCGGAAATGGTAAAGAAAAAGCAGGGGAAAAAATACTACGAAGGAGCGAACGAAACAAAACACAAAACCTACACTTATTGAATTTGAGTCAACATTTGTTTTTTCTCACTTTTCCAATTTCTTTCACTCTACTTAGTAGTGCGCACCCTCGAATTAAAAAAAAAAATTTCAAGTTCCAGCAAGCTGCACGCAATGTCATTGATTGTGAATAACTTTCACAAAATTTAATAAAAAGTACTGTATAGATGGGAGAAAAAAATTTTTTTTTTAAATATAAAAAAATCATGTTTGTAGGTGATGCACTTTTTATGACATAAAAAAAGAAATTCTAGTTCTAAATTAAAACACCTTGATGGGTTTTTCATAAGATGACGTCATTTTGCATCGGCCATATAATTTTTTATGTCGTTTTTTTATGTTATTGATATTTAATGAAACTAGATTAATATAAGCCCGACTCGTCTCATCTTTTATGTTTAGTGTAACCATTAGTTTTAGCAGTCACTTAGCAGTTAATGAGAGCATTAAAGTTAGAATTAAAGTAATCCTCACGAATAAAACCAGGAAGGAAATTTAAAATAAGGTGCTTTAATACTATATTAAAACATGAATTCAAATGACTAGATCCTTCAGAGTTGTGGCCCACAATTACATTAGGGTCCTCCTGCATTTTATTAAGTGTGAAGAAGTTTCCTTTCATGTGTAAGTTGTTAATTATTAAAATTTGTTGTTTGTTTACTGTTTTGAAGAAATTATAAAAGCGCCGCCAAAAAATATCACTCGAGGCTGTAAACTCGAACAAATTTCTGTGAAGACAGGATTGTTTACTGTTACACTTTAGTGTTCAGTTCAGTTATTCAAATTATTTGGTTTAAACAAATTAAATATTTGCATAATTAATCAAAATGTTTTTTATTTTAAAAAGATAATAATGTGGTTTGTTTACTCACATTTTTTTATTTTTATAACAACTCGAGTGTGTACTTTGTTATTATTTGATTTCATGGCCACTTCCCACTCGAGTTTCCCTCAAAACGACAAAAACGAGGCCTTGCACTAGTGGCGCCATCTAATGACAAGTTGTCAAACTACACCCAGTAGAAAAATTTAAAGAATACGATAAAATAAATAAAAAATGGCGATAACAACGCGTCAAATGGTGAATCAAGCCATAATTAAACGTTAATAAAATCTTTACAACCATATCGCGATAAAAAAATAAATAATCAAAAGTTCAAAACATTAAAACGGCATAAAATCATGTACATTACCTTAATGGAATGTAGCAGCGCTCTTAATATGTAAAATAACGTTTTCTTACCTATAAAAAAAAGAGAAAAGAGTAAAAATATGTTAATTAAAAATGATTTTAAAAATAACGTGTGAAAAATTCATGAAGTAATTAAATTTCTAAATAACCCTAATTTGAATTTAATTAAATTTAAAACAACGTGTTACGCAGCAAAGCAAACTTAACGATTCACCCAAACCATTATGAAACTTCATTAGTACAAGCTTATGTTACAACATCGCCTTCTTGCACACATTTACTTTAAAAAAAATAAAAAAAAAGATTCAAAACAACTGTATAAATAAAAGCAAACCATCCAATTTCAACGTCCAGTGCCCATTCATTTACTCAAATCTTTCAGACTCGACTTAATCTTGGGCGACCTATCAGTCGCCCAGCGCCCAGTATTTTTTTTCATTCAATTTTTTTTTTGTTCTCCTTCCACATCTAAAACCCAAACCAATGTGCGCATGCGTCCTTCAGAGAAAACGAGGAATCCGTGAGGCCTGTCATAAATTTCATTCTGGAATCGAGCCAAAACGTTGGTCCTCGTCAAACTAGCAAAAGAGCTAGACCCATTTTCAAAAAGAAACTTCTCAAATCGAAAAAAAATAAAGAAATAAAAAAAAGGGAAAAAAGTTGCCTCTTTTTTGTCAAACAAGGTCACAGAATATAGAAACGCGTACAAATCCCACTTACATAAACTGAATCCTTATATAAATATTAAAAAAGGGGGAAAAAACACCACAGGGGAGGAGGAAAAAAGTCATTTGTTTTGAAAAAACCTCGCAAGTCTGACATGGCATCGGCCTATCAATAGTAATGCGTTTTCGTATTTGCTCGCTAGATGGCAAACGAGGCTTCGAGTGCTGTGGTTATGATTAACTCCGAGGGTAACTGAGAAATTTAAATTTCTCTTTATATTTCTGTTTTAATTAACTGAAATTATTACCCGTGTTTTCTTTACTTCTTTATTTATTAATTTTAATTACGGTAATTTCAAAGAATAATATTCCCAACTTTGTTTTCTTTGTGCATATACATAGCCTACACTATACACAACTGAAGCCATTTTATTACGCACTCTAACCACACTGCTCTAAAAACATTCAAACTTTTATTTGTCTTAATTCCTTTCAGCTTCGTTGTAAACCAGAATAAATAATTAAAATACTCAACTTAAATAATTAAAAACGAAGTTTCGTCTTTCGTAATTGTGGCATTGCCCGATATAACCAAAGAAACAAGTCCCCAACGCTTTCGCTGTACATTTTTCGAATATTTTGCCTCTCTCTCTAGTTTGTACCTCAATGAAAGCCAGCCAGTTCATTCCTCCCTCATAAACCTTTTGTTGGCTCAATACAGGGTACAACCATTTGTATTAGTACATGGAAGAGAAGTGTAATTACGAGGGCAAAGTGTCTCTTGGAAACTGTTTTATCTCTCTCGTTTTGTGATCAATAACTCTCATATGTATTATTGTTTCCGATGTTTTCGAGAGTAGATAAATAAATCAAAAAAATACTTTTTTATATTTTTAAAACGTGTTAGTATGAAATGGAAAAGATGCAAAGTTTGAATTGGGAAAATTAATTTGAAAATATACAGTAGCTGCAAGAGCGCAGCAATATCTTACGAGTGGATAAAAGCAGAAACAGAGAGGGATTTTGAAATGTAATTTAGGAAGCGTATGTTTATCAACAAATGGAACCTGCTAGATCCATCTTTATCTTGCATGGCGAAGTGTTATGCTGTAGCCTCCACTTACAAATGGAAAAATTAAGTGTAATTAATCAAATCGTCACATTGCACTTTACACCAAAACACTTTGTTTGCACTTATCTGCACTAGGTGGCAGTGCGTGAACTAATGGTAAGGACGGTTTTACTAAATTTACACATTAATATTCATTAAAAAAAATAAAAAAACAAAGGAAAAAGGAAAGAAAAAAAAAACTTTAATTGAATTGAAAAATAACTTGAAAAAATTCTTTTTTTTCCTCTAGCTTATCATATTCCATTTATTGCTTTTTTTTAGATTTAAATTTTGTATTTTTATTTCGTCTAAATTTAATCTCAATTCCAAACATCTAAAGCTGATGCACCAACTCGCACTGAAATGAAACCAAGCAAAGCAAAATACAGTATCACACTTTCTGTTCCACAAAACAAACTCTAATGAATACTAATTCAAGCACAAATCATTTTCCTTAATTGCTAACCATCCGCGCCGAGCTGTATAATAACCGTCTGTTATTGATGAACAGCGAATAAATCACATTATCTGCAACTCCTATCAAATTATTAACAGCAGTTACTCTTTCTCCTCCCAACTTTTCACGTGCATTTCCTCTTCTATCTTTCCAACCATCGAGTGTCCTTAAAGACCTTAAACTCATATCTCATCCCGACGGAAATATTTGTCCGCATTTATCACGTGACACACACACACAGACACACACAAGAGAAAAATCAAAGCAAAGAAAAGCAATCATAAATTTTGAACCCTGTACTGAGTGTCGGCTACATTTGCTCAACCCCACCGTAATGCTGGTTCCTAGCTTTCGCTACGAGATGAAAAAGAAATGGCACAAAGGGAAACGTCTAAGTCGCTTTCTCTGTTCCATTCTTCTCGTGTATTAATGTATACAAGAACACTGGGGAACCTTCAACTTCCACCATAAGTTCGCCCTCCCCTCTTTCTTCCACTTCACTTCCTCGTCATTGAGCTGATATCAAAAGCGAAATCAAATTAAATTCAACCTCTAAACAAATCCTTTACCAGAAAGCGAGAGAAGAGAGAGAGAGAGAGAAGTAAAGAAAGAAAAAAACACATTTTAAAAATGTTTAAAAATTCATAACCGTAAAATGAAATCGGAAGGAAAAAAATATAAACCACAGTGTTTTCTTTGCAAATAATATTAACGGTATAAATTTCATTTAGGAATTAAATTTTTAATCTCATTAAATTATTCAAAATATCGGAATTTCTCTTTTTTTTTTTAAAGTTTTAAAAATAAAAATGGATGAAAACACCCAAATGCGGCCCTAATTCACCTCAATTTTCAAACCAATCTTCTTCCTTCTTTGTCAACTTAAGCGCGGTCAAGCAGATGAAAACACAAAAAGACATTTTCTCTTTGGAATTCAGACAACGACCATCTTGAACTAGTCTGGTGAATTGAAACCCTTGACAACTCTCACAACTCGAAGCAAAATGAAAAAAGGGTGTGTGGATGGCGTGGCGGCATGGCGGTGCAAAAGCC
Organism: Geophilus flavus; assembly: GCA_034695885.1. Lineage (NCBI taxonomy): Eukaryota > Metazoa > Arthropoda > Chilopoda > Geophilomorpha > Geophilidae > Geophilus > Geophilus flavus. Next base: position 14,728 of record JAQFZO010000161.1, read on the forward strand.
GAGAGAAGAGAGGGACAATGCAAAATCATTGGCAAATCTAATTTCGCTGATAATTTAACGGAACATTTCTCCCCCCGCAAACTCTTGGCTATCAAATCCTGATTAGGATGCATAAATTCCTCCTCCTCCTCATCTTCTTCTTGTGCGACCGCTTAGCCAAGCATGCCACCAGGCATCAGCAACTGCTCGCTGCCATTGCTGCAGCTTTTTGGTGCTCCCGACCTAAAGGGGGGATGAGACGCTTGTCAAAGACATCAGCCTCGAAATCGCACATTTTAATCCTTTCAGCATTCAAGTAGAGACGCCTGCCTCGGAGGATTTCTCCATCTTTTTATATTCTCCATTTACTTCATCCTATAAGACTCGGATTTGAACATAAAACTTTTTTAAAATGACTTTTATTCAACCATAGGAAAAAAAAAAGTGAAATTCTGTGGTAGGAAAAATTGAAATGGAATGTAAAGATGTGTAAAAGAAAAAAAAGGCGGGAATGGAAATGAATATTATTGATAAACTGTTGTTAACACATTCCGGGGATTTACAACCGAAACGATTAAAGGGGAAACCTCAAATTTAAAATACGAGATTTTGATTTCTAAAACGAATCACGATAAACGTAAATCAATAAAAAAAAAAATTGACGACCGTTATTTCAAAGGCGGTAAACAAATGTGCGGCGAGGTTGATAAGAACACGAGCAGCTGTCAAAGTTTTCTTATGATTTTCTTATGATTTTAAATTAGATTGAAAGAAGCAAACACCTAATGAATAAACTAAAATATTTATTTATTATAATATAATTGATTTTTCTCTTAATTCGCATTTCGCAATACGACTGATTCCCTCCCAATTACAACCCCAGAAATAAAAAAAAAATTTTTTTAAAGATAAAAGATTGGGTGTTATTTACTTTCAGTTATATTACAGCAGCAGGAAAGGAGATGAATTGTAAAATTGGTTATGTATAGTGTCAAGTCAAAACATAAATCACCACCGGTTAGGAGAAAAACTTGGCTTTATATGAGAGATGCCATTAATCATGTACACTGAACACCTGCACCGACATATATTAGAGAAGCAATATGGTGTGTGTGTGATAAGATGTAATTCTCTACGGCCGCCTCCACTTTCACCTTTACCTTTACCCTAAATTAAAAACGCATTTCTTAAATCACGAATTACCCTCACTCACTCTCACTCTTTTACTTTTAACCCCCACTCTTAAAAAAATCCAAGCTGCAAAACAGTACCTGTGTGTAAGGATGGGTGTAAGGGATCGATGGTATTCAAACGAGTACGGAAAAAGGAGGAAAAAACGTAAAGTGACGGCTTGAGAAAAATCAATGTCTTGAGACGTGCAATTCGGAATGACAGGTGGCAGTCAGGAGACCAGCCCAGTGCCTCGAAACCCTCTCAGGCACTATCAAAGAATCACGCCTTTCCTACCAATAGGGTGTTCTATTTCCATGGAAACATTCCTTGGCAATGAGCAGTGCAAAAATCTCTGTTTCTGTCCTTCATTTCCATTTAATTTCCGTGCGTCTAAAAACATGATTCTTGCTGTCAACAAGGATTAATGGTGACGAAAACAACACCATCTGCACAACTCGCTCTCCTGTAATTAAGAGTCTGCTCTCTCTCTCTCTCACTCTCTCTTGTGGCCACACGCTTTCCTGAGCACGCTAAACCGCACACATCACAAGCCCAAAGGCGCTCGAGTTGCTAGCTGCTTTGCTTTCCTGTGCATTGCTTTGCTCGCCAACCACAGCGAATGAAGAAATCAACATATTCAGACATGTTCGGCCTTATACGTGTCTATCAGTTTCATCGCGGCTTGTTCAGCACGTAGCAAATAATAAGCCGAACTTCCAGCAGACGTAACTACAAAATGAAAGTCTTTATCCTATTTCTTTTTAAATATATATAAAAAGATGAAGAAAAAAATCAGAGGAAATGGAGTTGAAGTCTTTTTTCTTTTTGCTTTTCTTCTTTTTTGAAAAACATGAAAGAGGAAAAAGTGAAGATGTGGAAAGAAGATGAAGGCGTTGAGAAGAAAAGGATCAAGGCAAAGATGTAGGAAAAAGTTGGAAGCTAATGAGTTGTGCTGAAGGGAAAAAATATTCAGACGAGGAGGACGAGGAGGGAAAGAGCCAACATGGAAAGAGGGCTTAGAAGGAGCGAATTTAGCACTTTCCATTAATTGATGGCATGAATAGAAGCTAGAATGGGAGGTTAATTAATCTTAGGTTCCAAATTGCAACAACTTTTCCTGCAAACTTCCTACTTGTGCGAGACTTTTCTCGTTTAATATTTCAAAATTTCATTGCTATTAAAACCAACTTTCGGGACGTAAACGATGATGACATTGCTTTTTTTTTCTTTTCCGCAAGACACCTCATAAATTATTCCCTTCAACATCGCATTATTTCCACCTTCTATTTTATTTTAATAAAAAAAAAATTAATAATTTATCCAGGAAGCGCAAGTGCAAACTTTATTTATGTCGTCACAAATTAACGAATGTGTGACCTTACGATAATTACGGTGGTATGTCGTACTTGTATTTAACGCTTGCGTATTATCAGAACCTCAACTTCTTTACTTGGCTCGTATTTTCAAATTAAATTATACTCCAAAGTCGAAAAATTAACCTCCAAACATCGTATTGGGTGTTTATTGCCTCATAATTTGTAATTAAATTACTCACACATAAAATAAAACCGCGATTTTTAAAAAAATCGAAAAAGCATCACCAAAAAAAGAAAAGAAAAAAAAACTATGCAAATTACACGCTTTCACACGCTGCTGAATTTAAATTTAAATTACAACGCCCAAAACAATAATCAATTCCTCGCAGTATACCAATTTCCACACCCTTCAAACTGCAACGTCAACATCCCAGTCGATAATTATTTTGTTTTAATCCACCCAATACTTTAAGAACAAATTTTTTTTACCCAAAAAAAAATTCCCAAAAAAAATCCATTTTCATGTAATTACCAAAGCCCTATCCAACAGCGTACAACTCCTTTTAAATTGTCTAAGTAATGACTCCGCAAAAACTTCTTTGTCCTCTTTCAAATTGGATGACACACAATTCATAAATAATCATAAGCCCGTAGCAAAAATCTCATCCTTTTATTTAAGCCCTATCGGATAAAAGAAAGTCCCAGCTGCAAAATGACACCATTTGTTAGAAACACAAAACTTCTGCACCAATTCCATCCAAACACGACACCCACACCCACATACACTCCTTTATTTTTTCTTTCTCCCCCAACTCGCTATTACGAACCGTAATGTCACCTTGAAATCTGGTGAGGTGAAGTTCTAATCCAGTTAAAAATCCCGAATCCTGGGAAACAACCTGCCTCTACCATCCATAACACGCGTCTTTATAGCAACTCCCCAAACTCCCCGCAGTCCCTTCCCCTCGTAAAACTGCGTGCAGAGCCTCTTAGTTGACCCGCGCCTTTCTATCATGCAACCTCACCTATGAAAGGCAGTGCGCAAGAAGAGATTTTTCAAGTAAAGTAACGCATCTTTCTGCTCGATAGATAACGCTTAAAACTGACCACGTCTGGGCCTTCATGTACACTCGAACCAGAGTGGAAAAACGAGTTTGATAACATTGTTTCCACATCAACATTTAAAAAGGACTATTTGCAAGCAGCAACGGGCGGCAATAAATCCCCATTTCAAGCTCTATTAAACTTTGATGTTGCTGCTTCTTTGATTGTAAATGCAAGCATGATTAAAACTTTATAAAGTGCGATGGAGTTAGTTTTCATTTTTCGCTGAAAAATTAATTTCACTTTTTCATTTCCCCTTCTTTCGTCAGTATCGTGGCTTATGTTTTCCATCTGTATAATTCCCAAGGCGTGTTAAAAAGATGAAAAACTATAGGACCGTGTACGAGACACATCAATTAATAATTATAATAAATTAGTTTGTATTAATGAGTGACTGACAAATCTTCAATCTTGATTTCATGCGAAGAAGACAAACAAACCCGAGACCCCGAGGGTATAAATGAAATTTTAAAAGGACGAATTGGAATAATTGGTATTAAACAGTTCGTTAAACGGCTCGTTTAAATTCACATCGAAACCGAGCGTTTGTTTTAATTTTATTTCCGAATGCATTTTAATCACCTAATAAGTAAGTTCACCCAAGTTAATGTAAACCAACAAAACCCTAAACGAGCCTTCAGCTTAAATGAAGTCTACACTGGGAGAGTCGACAAAATGTTTTCTGCAGTTGTATAAACTGTTGGTTTTAATTCCGAAGTTTTGACGAGATTACTACCGACTCTCTCCGAGGTGAGGTGATTCTGACTGACTGAGTGAAAAAAAATTCCCCAGTGATGTGAGGCTTAAATAAAACAGTAAATTACAAAAGAAAACTCGTAATACGTTAAACCTTCCAACTCCACTTTTTTTTCATTCTTTTTTTAGTTGAAAAAGTTCTTTCTTCCTCTTGTCCATTCTGCTAATAACAAGTATAAGAAGGTGGTTGTCAGAAAGGCAGCTAAGCAGAAACACAACACCATCTCTTCTCATGCAGCAAGTTCGAAACGAATTAGGCCGATGGCTTCAGCTTCCGTTTCTGCACCTCCCCGATAAAACACACCTCACCCCTATTTCTTACGAGATACAGTACTCCCTCATCCCCATCGGAAAAAAAAATAAAAAAGATTCAAACGCTGGTTGTATAAAATAAAAAAAATAAAAAAACCTAAAAATAAAAAAATAGTGGAAGAAGAAGACAAAAGGAAAAGAAAGACAGAACTGAATTAGTTGCGTGTGCTGCATTTAGTAGCCATTCTATTTCAATATTCAGTACCTTGATCCAAGATGCAACACACCCTGCTTTGCTACCATGGCGATGAGATGAAACAAAAGTGCGAATGAGACTACGTGCCAACGACGAGGACAGCTGTTTGGCCAATCAAACAACTTGCCGAAGTGACAACTTCCCCAACTTTTACGAGCAAATACCGGGTACGCTGTGAAAATTTCTCGCTCGGATTGAACAAACTCCTCTAACTCGATTGACGCCATTGAAAAGCTGGTTGCACAAAAGACGAGACATGTCAACACTACTAAAAACTTAAACAGTTAAGCAAATAAAATCCGATCAAACATCAAACTCCCAGAGTGATGCACAGATACGAGTTTGTCTTTTTCATCATCCGCCATATCAATCTATTTTTATTTATTTATTCTGCCAAACAAATTTGGCCAAAGTTGTATTTTTGAATTGCCATACGAGAGTAATAAAGCCAGCAGGACTTTTGCCTTTCCTTCTTTTCTTTTCTCCGAGGTATTCCCATGTCGAGTGCCACTTTGCATCTACTGTACCTCTCGAGCGCCAACAACTCGTATATAAATTTGCTTTTGCCGACCAGGTTAATGAAAATTCCTTTCTCTCGACGGGATTCCAATTGTGAAAAGCACGAAAGAAAGGACACACGAACGGCATTCCGACCATGAATTTTCATACAGGAAAGAAAACATTACCCTTCATGTTTTTTCTATTCGGATGAGTGTTTAAAAAATGCAAGACATTGAGATGGAAAAATATTTAATTTTTTCTCTCTCTCTCTGTTTTTCTTGTGTTTGTTAAGAATAACTTTAGAAAGGGCAAACACAAAGTTCGTCTTTAAGCAGAACAAAGCACAGGTGCAAATACTGCGTGTTTCTTCTCAGCAAGTACAATACAAGATGAATAAATGGAGAAAATAAAACCTGCGAGCGTGTTGTATCTCGGATAAAAATCATCACGAACCATCCAGGATTTACATTTTTGTTTATTTTCCAACGTAGAGAGCTTTTTAATTCAGCGAGGAATAGTCTAAAAACGACAATTTCCATGCTAAAGTTGAGTCGTAAAAAATAAAAAGGGTATTTAATCATTTAATTTTTTTGACTAGACTATACTGTACTGTATCGAGTTCTTCGTTTCTTATTCCTCTCGTTTCCAAAACTTGTCTCGTACAACCCATTAAAATAATAAAACGTATTAAAAAATAAAAGAAGCGCTAAAGGTAAGAAAGAAAGAAAAAAATACAAGGAAAAAACGCATTTCTAAATTGAATCAGTGCAAGAATGTGATCCGAACTGAAGAAAATAAAGGGGATAATCAAATTAAACCATTATGATTATCACAGGCATTAAAAAATTAAAAATTAAAAATTAATCGACTGTATGAGAGGCTACAGAGAGTAGATTTGCTTATAATGGATCACTTTGCTTTGATTTTTATATACATAAAAACGTCATCCATTAAATGATCTTAATTGAATTAGTTAATTCAATTATCGGAATTAGTTTATTAAAATTACTTTTTCTTAGAAAGAAGTCTTGGAATAAAAATAAAAAGCTTTAATTGGATTGCTAAACTCAGTGCACGTACCTTTCGAGTGTAATTACATTAAATCCAATACCAGATTTTTGTCCAGATTCATTTAAGAATGCATTAAATTTAAACTGAAGTATTATCAAAGGTATATTCATAAAAATGCGCCTTGTCTACAAGTGTGACGGCGCAAGAGCCTAATGCTTTCACACATGCTTGAAAAAACACACGAAAAAGAAATATTTATTACAGTTGATGTGAATGCCTAATTGCAGAAAAATGTTTGCAAGCTTGAAAACCACAGTAGACATAAATCTCTCCGCGATTTACTTGCGTTGGAATAAAGGAAGACAAAGGTTTTATACGTACCGTTTTACAGCCGTTAGAACAATTCACACGAGCGTTGCAGCAGAGCACCAATGCCGCAATTTTAGCAATAACCGACACCATTTAAAGACAATCTGCAAACTAAAATTCATTCGACAATAATAAATTCAATTTTTCAGCCACAAAGAAGCTTCTAGTGATAAATATTTGAAAACTAAAAGTACCGGTGTAAAAATTTCACAATGCAAACTCGTGCAATCATCGCCGTAATCGAATTCCCTTGCAGGCAATATTAAAAAGAGAATGTCAACAACATGAAGTAAATAAACACCCGATAAAATAATAAAAAAAGCTAATTTTCCATTATAAAATGTAAGAAACGTCAAAAGAAATAACCAAAAAATTGATATATCGATTTTCCGAAGTCAAAAACCGAGTAAACAATAAATAAAAAAAAAATATATAATAAAAATCAACGTCAAATTGTTTTCCTCGTAAAAATCATAATATCTATTAATACCACCCGTCACATAACACGCAACGCATATTACAGTACACAGATTGATTGCTCCTCCTGTTCCTGATAACTATGGTAAATTCAAGTCAAGAGACAATATTAAGCTCAGGCATGCAGTGAAGCTTGAAAACTAAGCTAGTGTTTCACGAAATACAACCACCGAGGTCTGTTGTTGTTGTCGAACGGAATCGCACCGGGAATCCTTTCCTTCGACTGCTTCCATCACACTCATCCGGTCTGGGAGATTGATCGAACCCCTTTTGACTGACTGAGATAAAAGCGGATAAGTCAAGGGTAAAAATAAAAATAAAAAACAGAGAAAAGAAAAACCATCCGAATCTTGTTAAATTGCATACTTCAGTACTGGTTGGACTCGAAAAGTCATTTCCCATCATATTTTTCAATAAAAAAAAGAAATAACCCATAAAAAAGAAGTAAACAAAAGCGAGGGAAGAAGATTTGATTAAAGATTCATGATACCTTTTCACTTTGCACACACAAATTGATAAAAATTCGGAGATAATAGACGGCTAAACGCTGATAAGGCTCACTGCTGTCACAAATCACTCACCGTCTGGCATTTGTTATCGCAACCATTTCATAAATCAACAGAAAAGTATAGAATCTGGATCACTTATGCACATAAATTAAACAGGGCTGTGTGCCGTGGATCTAATATAAGCCGAGTCGAAACGTATGCGCCACATTTTCGACTGCATTGATTGGCATTCGTTAACGAATAGTGAAAAGCTAGCTACAGTAGCTAGTAGTGCAGATGAATCAAGGCGCTCAATGACATTTTAAAGAGGAAAATATTGATGGAAAAGGTTGAGAGCGGCGGAAGGAGAGGAATCTAAAGCCAAAGGCTGTTATCTAACCGATGCACACGGTCAATCTTTCCTTGTTTTCAAACTCTGCTTCCCTCAAACGTTTTCGGTAATCCCCCAATTTCGAGAGATCAAACTCGTTCTTACAGAATTCTAATGAATAAATTATAAATTCCATGCATCTTATTGCCATCAGAAGAGTGAATGTGTGTTTATCAATAACAAAAATATTGTTAGTGATGCTAAATGCACTACGTAAACAATCGGAATGAAGTTTTGGTAAATTGGTTTGACACGTTTTACAGGGAAGTGCATTTCCTACACTTTGCGAGTAAAATGTGCCAGTCATCGTTACCGTAAATTTGTTAGATGCAAGTGGTAAATTCGGTGTCACTGCCTCCCAATCTCTCTCTCTCTCTCGTTCGTTCTATAAATCATTTATCGACATTTCTGCAAGAGATTCGGTGTTAATGTTAATTTTAAACTTTGCGACACGACTAATCAGACCAGACCATCGAATCTTATCAGATTTTTCATTTTTAATCCTTCCACCTCGATTAGTCGTGTAATGTAGAGTTTTAATGAGCATTAGTTAATGCCCCGTAATTATTAAATAAATAAATTTATTGATTAAAATCCATAACTCACAATTATCTGCTACGGAATTACAAATTAAGCCGCCAACATCGGAATTACCGACCACATCAAATTAAACAAAATACCTGAAACTATTCAAACCAAACACCAATCGATGCCACAGCAAATCATTTATCCATATTTCATAAAGTGAAAATTTTTCAAAAACCCATCAAACCGTAATCAAATTTTCAATACCCTTTTTTATGTCGGTATTAAGACAAAAGACGCACATCATTACGATAGATATATACGATCGTATTATAGGTCTAATAACGATATTCAATAGATAACAAAAAAGAAGACGACGACGAAGGAGGCGACCGAGAGGAGAGGAGAGGATGAAAAAAAAAGTAACTTTCGCAAAACTTTCTTCGCCTGAACTTCTTATCAACGCCAATTTGAAGCTCGTAAAATGTGGACTATCATCGTGGTGGCCCCCATTCCTCGTCATCTGCTGATGACTGCGCACAAGTGAGGCGGGGTGGTGGTGGTGGTGGTGGAAGGAGAAGGGGAGAGAAGGAAAAGTACAAAATTTAGCCATTAATTTACGGCTTAGAGGATTAACATGACTCATAATCTTTGCCAGATGTAATAAGATTAAGCGAGGTGAGAGGGAAGAGCCCGAAACTCATTAACGCACACGCCCATTAAATGAGCGGAAGGGTGTGGGCGGTGGGCCCAATCGTGTTTAACTTGCGAGATGGATGCCGGTGAGAGGAGAGGAGGAGAGGAGAGGAGCCGAGTGTGCAGTCTGTATTCCATACCACAAGAAGAACGAGTGGATGAGGGGAGAGTCGGGAACGAAGAAGTGGAATGGTGGAGGATGAGTCTGTGGTCAAGGCACGTGGGATGGTCAAGAGAGGGCCGTGTAGTTTTCTTTGTAAGTGGTGCGGAAACGAGAGCGACCGTTTCTTTGAGAGTTAATCAGTTAAAGCATCGAGCTAATGCGAGGGCATTACTGCAATATGGGCTGCAAGTTAGGTCGGATGCAGTGCTGCAACTAAAATTTTGATGGAGGGAGTTGAATCGTGGATGATATTTTCGCAAATGCGCAACAAATTGTGTCCGCAGAGCATTAAATTAAAACGGGCAAGCCTCATTGCCTTTGCTTCATTTTACTTTGTCGTCTCATTTGGGACTGGCTTGGTATAACACGAATGTTCCATTGGAGGACTCAATTCTAATCCTTTTCTCCACTGCTAATTACCTCATTAAAGCTAATAAAATCACGTGTTTATAATTGGTGCTTGCATGTGTTCAAACTTATTCCCACTTAAATCCTTTTACATTTAAAACGCGTAAATTTTGCCAAGAAAATTGGCTTAAAATGCATCGGGCAATGAAAACCGAACAATACAAAAGGAGGTACCGGCTTTGTTGCTAATATTTTCCATTGTCGACAACAAAATAACAAAAAAAGCCTGATGCTTACGAGGTCTTACATATACCATTGTTCTTCTTGCGCCATTTAACGCGCCCTTTTTCAACATGTTGAAACACTCGTGCCGGAAATGACGAGAGATATATTTTTAAATATCTTCTGCTCATAAAAAGCGTACATTGTTAATAAGAGAGACTCGAGTGCGATGCCAAGCTGGTTTTAATCTGCTTTTCTCTTTCATCTTTCCAGCAAAACACAAAAGAAATGCTTAAAATTCACATTCGTGTATGTTTTGCTTGTCGATTTTTATAAAGGAAAGAAAACAAACTAGATTAATTAAGCCAGCACTTGACGTTTCAAATCCATCTTGAGCCAGTTTGGTGCTACACTTAGATAAATATTTACCCGCTTTTTCTCCCTCTTGCCTCAATTATTTCCTTAATTAAGTCAAATACAGGTTTTGTTCTTAATAAATTCGTTTTGTATTAAAGAGCGACGTGGACCAATATTTGCTAAAATGTCCCACTTGACCGTTCTAACCTTACACTATTAACATAAAAAATTATTACGCCTTAATTCTTCGAGCAAACACAAAACAAAATCGATAATTTTCATCACTCGATCGACGGAAAACGGAATAAACAAAACGGTTAATCATTAAATTTTAATTTACAAACTCGAACGTAAAAATAAAAAGAAATAATAAATTCTAAGCAGAAATAATGTTTCGAGATGCTTTGAAATTCACGGCGCGTTTCCGCTTTAAAGACATTAATACATTACGATTTTAAAAACAGCTTTATTAAGTCCCCATAGAATCCTCTGCAAATCGCTTGGCTCACCATGTTCACAAACAATTTGGGATTATCATTTCAACCTGCAATAAATCATCTCCCACCATCCACCATCACCACCACCAACACACCACACTCCGAGAACCATTCGTAAGACTTAAACCACTGCTTTATTAATTCATACTGATCGCGGGAAAACACATTAATGAACCTCATCGATTTCATTCAATCGCGCAGTTATGGAGAGAAGAAGAAGGTAAGAGAGGCGCCCCGCACTTCTTTCTGTATGACTTGTAGCAAAAATGGGCTTTTCCTTCTTTACCATAAAATGCTTCAAGTAGTAGTGAAGTGCCATATAGAAAGAAGGGGGGAAAAAGAATTCCCTTACTTTCTTTGTGGCCTCGTTTTTTCTTCCAATCAAATTTCCTTTCTGGGAATTCAATGTAGAGGCTCAATCTAGTAAGATCCAACTATAGCCTACGGGAATCATACAAACAGAAAAGAAAGGGGAGCTTTGCTAAAGACTTCAAAAGAACTCACTTTTTTGTCTACGATTCACAAAAAAACCATACCACAGACTTCATACTATGCAACCCACTAACTGTAAGAACTAAAGAAAGAAAAAAAATCGCTGCATGCCCTCTGGTGTTTCCCACAAAACATGAAACCTTTAATATTAGAGATCAAAAGAATTGCCTTTCTCTTAAAAGACGAGGCCAATTTGATCCGACTACTACAAACCCAATCAACTTCAAATACCAAACTTATTGGACATCGATCGAAACATCAACAAGCATTTTTATTGCCTCATTGCGCTATTCGTTACCAAATTTGGATGCAAAAAAGTGACAAAATGGAAACGACAATTGCATATTGCAGCCTTTCGGTATTGCTCGTTCGATGGGGAAAAAAGTCAGGTTTAATATTACCAATCGTTGGGCATAAAAACAACGTTGTTGTACATCCGCTTTCCTCTCTGCCAGAGGGTGGTAAAATCCGACTCTCTGCCTCTTCACGATCACCCGTGGGCATGCTGCTGATTTTTATATTTGAGGGCAGCTGAATGCGAGCTTTGCTTCTTCCAATTTAGATATGGGTTCTGGGTTTTGTTCTCGCTTTTTACTACTTTCTCCCTCCCGTCTGCAGTTTTTGTTTCATTTCTTATGGAATTTGCTTTTCATCTATCACTTTTTTTTTTATCCTTTACTTTCCTGCATGGCTTTAACACGGTGCATTAGTGAGGTTTCATTGACATAAACACTTGGATGAAAACCGAGCTGGTTGTTTTTCTTGCTCAAAAAGGGGGAATTATTAATATAATGGGAAATGAAGTGGAAAAGAGAAGAGCAAGGATTGATGTTGCCCAATCAGCCACTAAACCTGACATATTTCATCGCAGACGCAACTAATTTTACCCGATCATTGGGGAAATAAATCCAATTTTGATTAATTTTTTATCTTTAAATGGAAAATTCACGGTCTGTCGAAGGCACCATGTTTAGTCATTAGTTTTATCAGTTCCAATTAATGAAATTATAAAGATTTAAACTGAAATTGCGTTGTCACATCTTAATTATACAGGGTGATTAAAAACTCTGCTTCTTCCCAAATATTTTCCAAACAAACACAGATAAACAAATCTGTTTGATCGAGCGCATAGGAAATGGGATAGACCCAATCCAATGAGTCACTGAAATTCGACCTTATACAGCTGAAATGCATTTGTGCATTTTTAAAAAAAGACCCAAAACTTGGTTTCGGTCTTATCTCAAATCCTGTTTTTTTTTTTTTTTTTCCAAATAATTCCATATCAGAGATATGAAGTAATATCATATTTAGACTACCAGAGGGTCCTCTACGACTCTCTCATTGGAAATTTCTCTCCATCTCTAATGGATTAAAAGATAGAAAGTATTTTGACCTCGATATCGAGGTCGCAGGTCAAATTTGAGTGATTCGTTGGATTGGCCTATACCCTTCATACGAGCTCAATCAAACAGATTTTATTTATCTGTTTTAGTTTGGAAAATATTTGGGAAGAACCAGACTTGTTAACAACCCTGTATAGTCAAATTTAAAACCGAGCAATATCTATAAGAACCCACCCAGTACGTGTTTTCCAAGATAACACAAAATTCCTCACAATGTTTTTTCTTTTTTACTAAATTTCAGTTGGATTCATTCCATTCCATTCAATGAAATTTTTGAAAGCGTGAAAACCAATTGTTGCCCAATCGATCTCGAAAGGACTAGCCGCTATTTGTAATTCAGTCACTAACACCAGGTACTTCGCACGTGACGTATATACGAGGAAAACTATTACCATTGGCTGCGAATTTACCCCGGCACGAGATGTCGTAACGCACCCGCAAACTCAAAACGCCAATCTCACCCTTATAAACCTGATTTCAACACGTCGAAATAAAATTTTCCGCCGTACATCTCCTTTCCTCTCCTCTCCTCGTACAACATTTGCCACTTCCTCTTTCTCCCTCCGACGGCAACTACCCACTTATCGCCGTTCCTTTCCCCAATTTCTTCAGTTGCCACTCATTCAATGACGATGAATTAATTACAAAGTCTTATCAACTTTTTCTTATTACACCTGCAGGTGAAAATATGCGAGTGACATTCGCAACTCGTTGTCAGTCTTTTGCCTTAAGGTCGCCACTTTCCTTCTGATGACTCCCTAAAGGTATTCGTCGAATGCATCAAACAGAATCACTGCCACATGCAATTAGCCATCGTGCTGTAATGCGTTGCTAATGGCAATGGCTAGAGTATGTGGGGTTGAATTGACCTCCAAACGCATCGTGACATGCGGGTATGGATATGGCAGATGGCTGCCAGCCAAATTGTAATTTCAGATACGACCCTTTAGTGAAATTGGCATAAAGAAACCAGTTAATATCTCCTTTTTTTTAATGATGATAAAATTAAAAAAGTATCTCCTGCATAATTAAATGTTACATATTATAATTTTTCATTTTTCTACTTTGTATAATTCTTTATAATTAAAAGAAATAGGCGGAATGTAGTACTGTGTAAAGGATGGCGCTGGGAATTAGAAGAAATTTTTTTTTTAGTAAATAATTTGGTTGAATTTCATTTTCGAGTTTGATGCAATCAATGTAACGTTTTAAAGTAGCAGATCAATATGCGTGCATACACCACATCACAGATGATGTGTTCCTCAGTCGCACAACTCTCGTCCCATCGCTGATGTGCCAATAACATTCGTACACATCCGTCGTCGATGGCTTGAAGACTAATTTGCTCCTTTCGGGGAAGGAAAAGCACATAAAAATTACTCTTACGTACGACAAAATGGTAATTTCTTCCACGGCTTTAAGCAACCTTCACCGTGATGATAAATTGAAGGAAAAATTATTACTTTGATAAATTTCTAAAAATATGTCAAAACACTATAAAGAAAAAAAAAACTACACTATTATACGACTTCTAAGAGTGAGAGAGATAAAAAGAGAGAAAAAAAATTATCATGTTGTAAAAACGCTCACCATTTTACAACTGCTTCTCGTAAACACAAATCTCCAATATTAAAAACTCCACGTTTTAAAGCGGCACCGATCAAAACAGATTTCACGATAATCCACCAAAAACCGGTTTCACATTCACACGATATTTAGGCAAAAATTTACACAGAAACGAAACAAAAAATCTCAAATAAAAAAAAAAAATCGAAACGAAAAAAAAAATTGAAAAAAAACGAAATGATTTTTAAAGATCACCACGTGATGCACACCTGAGAGTGGAATCAGAAATGGGATGATGACGGACGCGGCCATCGCGTGCCAGAAGTTTGCTTCCTTTTCAACGTGGGTTGGATGAGCCTAACGGGGGCAGCAGCATCAACGTAGGAGAAGGAGGAGGATGGAACAGCACTAACGCATGGCGGCAGGATGAGGCTGGCAACACGAACGGTAAGTGCACATTGGAAATGCGGCACGCGAGATGAAGAGGGCAGACGCACTCCTGTCTCTCGATCCGATTGATGCACCGACTCTTCACACAACTACTGATGTTTCATCGTGTCCGAATGAGTCGCATACACTCGCGGTGGAATAATGTTTCTGATTAGGAGGAACAGGAAAGAAGACGCAGCCCATTCCGGGAACCAGAGGGTAAGAACCAACCGAAACCAACCAGCTCGCACGCGAGAGCAGACGTTGCAGCAGCCAGAGCTCGAGCTAAGAAGCTCGGGGACAAAACTGAAGCGAATGCAATGCACCACCAGGCAACAGCAGCGCCGAGTGGCAGCTGAGATGGATCACGTCTCGCAAAGCACTGGCCGAGTCCGACATGGGAGGCAAGTAGCAGTAAACGATTCGCACAGACAAAGAGGACGCGTTCGTGCGTCGCCGGCACGAGAAAGACCAAAACCGGTCCGGGGGTTGATGGGCACACACACATACACACACACGTTGAGCCACGTCATCGATAAGCACATCACGTTTTATTTACTCTTGGTATTTGTGCAACAGATGAGCCCGAAGGACGAGTCGAATATCATGATTTCTTTCGCACGCTTCTCTATTCTTCTTTATTCTGAAAAAAATCTCGTCATCATAATGCCGCCGCCGCCTTGTTGTTCCTTAAAGCTGTCGTCGAAGGCACGGTTTTAAATGGTCGAGCAAAATGAAATTTAATCTTCTTGGCGACCGAGGTAATTAGAGGATAAAAAAAAGAGGAATTTTTTCCAGCTTTCCTGAGATTTACGTTTGTAAGATGCGTTTTCCTCTGAGAGATCAGTGGAATCCGCACGACACGTTGGAAGGAAAAACCTTGTTCGAATGCATGAATCCAGCACAACCTTATTTCAGCTGGATGTACATTGCTATAATGGTGAATCCATCAAGCCCTAAAGGAGAACTGGCACAACAACAACAGATTAAATTCCATTTCAACGATAAGATGGGAGGAAATAAAATGATGTATGACAAGAAAAAAAAATTTTCCCTTCAAAAATACACTCACAAGGCATTATAAAACATAACAAAAAAACAGACAATAAAATAAAATAAAATTTTCTAAACTAAATTATATGGAAAAGCAATTTTATTTACATCGAATTTTATTTATTCTCTACGGTCCCTTCCTTCAACTTGTCAGATGTTTACAATTGTGCTCTTAATTGAAGGAAAACGAAACTCGATTTTGCCACACTTGGAAAGGATGGGGAAGGGGGAAAAAATTCTTTCAAGATGTTGGCAATGTGACAGACCAGTCAGTGCCTTTTTTGATTGCACGACTCTCACTTAACACCTCAAATCAAAAGATGAAAAAAAAAAAAGATTAAGGAAAGGGAAAAAAAATGTCGAGATAACGAAATTTTAAACCACACATTCAGTATTTTTTCTTTAAAGAAAAAACACACTTTGCACTTGATAGGACCGTGATTAAGTCACAAAATAAAATGCACTTCTCTTGTCGCCAGCACATCGCACTTCACCACCAAAGCACAAAAGCAAACAGATTAAATATTTAAATTACAAATAATGTTGAAAAATTACAACAGAAGACACACTAAATGTCTCCAGGTCTTGCCAAATAGTCCCACTGATGAATTTTAAACAGCAAGAGGATAAAACCTTATTACTTCCCCTTCCCCCTAAAAATCTTTCGTCTTTAATTATCATTTAAAGGTCACACGAATGCTTCCCAAAGGCGTAAAATTCCTCTCGTCAAAACCAGCGACATAAACCGATATTTTGTTATTTCATCTATAATATTTACTCGTGATTATTGATAAGAGTCGTTAAACGATCGTGCAAACCTTCTATTAATCCTAACCAAACACTAAATCCCGATACTTTTATTACATACATTTATAATTATTACTGCCTTCTCTATATTTAAACTTTGCTGCAACTAAGTGTTGTATGATTTATGAGCTATTGCTTAAAGAGAAAGCATCACACATCAAAGCAAAAATGCAACTAAACATGGTCAACAAGGTTCCCACTACTCACCAAACAATGTTTTGAATAAATAAACTTTATGTATGCCTAAAATAAAAACAACTACAGGGGCAGTACGTACCCTTTACTGTATGTTAAGTAAGCTCACAACGTTGCATCAAGCAATGAATGATTAAAATCCTCAAATTTTTTAATTTTAAATGAGAATTTTTCATAAAAATTTCAAAATGTTTCTTATTTTTAATCACTCTTCTGCTTTATGCACTCATAAACTTAACCCGGAGTTGACCCCAGAGGGTCAGAGGCTTAGTGTTTTCTCATTAGTGTGTGTGTCAACCTCGTGTTTTTTAACATCCATAATTATTAATTCTTTTTTTTTCGTTTAATATTTACTTTAGCTTCTCGAGACAAAGCCAAATTCTTCAAGCAGAGATTTAGCCGTATAAAGGGCATGGCATAACTTTACATGAATAATGAAAAGCGATTTGGCAACTCCTCGTCTCCAGGTAAAAGGGTTAGAGTGCTGGAAAACAGAGACTCGTAATCACCAAAATTGAAAAAAGGAAAAGAAAAATTTTCTGCCAAATGATTCGCATATGGCAAGGGGATCAAAGAAGAGATTATTTATTTATTTATTTTTTTGCAAAAATAAAATCAAAGCAGTAAAAGGAAGAAAAGAAAAAAAAACAATATAAAAACAAGTTTAATATTTATTGCACTCAAGGTTGCCATTAAAAAGCTATGAAGAAAAAAGAAATGCGAGAGCTGTGTAATTAAATGCCTTCCTCGTGTGTTTAATGAGTGGCTCCATGATATTTTGCACTCATAATGCCATAAAACGACACTCGGGAGATTTCATAAAATGCAAAACAGTCACATACTTTTAAATAAAAAAATTTTTTTAAAAAATACTTAAGATGTGAAAACTAATAATAACGTAATCTGAAATTACTGATCCCATACATCACAACCAATATTCGCCGCAGTTTGATTCATTAAAATTAAAATTTTTATTAATTTCGATATTGACGATAATTCATTACAGGAGTCATTTGATTCGTATAAACGCGTGTCGACAAATGTTTAGTTAGCTGTAGGACACGCAGAAATCCATCCGTAATGATAGTTAGCTGTCATAAATGATTAATTGATACGGGTTTTCAATTTGATTCGATAATTAAAACACTTTAAAACCTAACAAAGTAAGAAAGGAGATAAATAAAACTCGTCAATTGTACTTTCAAATAACACGTAATGCAATTTAAAACTGTGGTAAATTAATTAACATTTTTAAGCAAGGTACAAACCACAAAATATACAGGATGCTTTAACCCAAAGATAATAAAATTCAAGTGCAATTCCTTTGCGAATACTCAAAATTTAATATATTTCACGTGTAACTTCTCTCTCGCCCGCCATAAAACAATAGACCCAAGTTGACGATATTCGAGTTTCTGATTCGATTAACCCGACTGAGAGAGAGAAAAAACAACATTCTATCATCATAGATCAATAAGTACAATTTTCCTCGAAATGCTTGTAATCCCATATCCTCGATGAAAGCAAAGAAAACCAAAGACATCCATCACACCGCTGTCATTGTAGACAATACCATTGTACAGAAGTGACACGAGCATTCAACATGACCCTATCCGCCATCACCAAAGCCCACAGTGTATCAGCTACACCGAGTATCGATTAATTCTTTTCTGATACTGTATTTACTCCACTGCATCACTTCACCGACTAAACCAAACCATTATCTCTTATCTCCTTTACTCCATCTGGGAACGTTTGTTAATATCATAATCCAGCATAAAATATTAACAGACAATTAAGTCTTATTTAAAAATTATTGTTTAATTACTATTTAATAATCTCGTAGACTTAAAAATTAATCTTTAATTTTCTCTATGGAATAACTCGAAGTAAAAAAAAAGAATTTACTGACAGAATAAGGCGAGTAAAAAAACAGGGTAAGCTTCGATAGTGGAGAAGCAAAAAAAAAAAACGTCAAAATCTTTGAACCAACAGAGAGAAAAAAAAGTACTTGTAGTGTTCAGAAAAGACTTTTGAGTGCTTTTTGTTTATTTTTATTTCTCAAATGACACACATCAAAACCCAAACAATAATATACACGAGATAAAACCCAGTAAAAACATTTGTTTGGTTTTTTCTTGCTGCAGAAGAAAGTAAAGACGAGATCAAAGAACCATTTTTTCCCCAAGGACGTACATCTGTAAGTTGACAGTAAGTAAAATTGTACCTCTATTTACATTCCAAATATTTTCCTTCTGTTACAATAAAACATTGAAATGAATAAATAAATAAACTAAGGATTATGGATGAGAAATAAATATTTATCTTGCAAAGGTATCTTCATTCTGACACTTTGTAAATCATTTAGATTGCTGAATCATTCAGGCAAGAGTTGAAAAACAGTTTTAATTTTTCATGCGATTAATTTGACCTCTTGCGAGAAAAAAAAATGTCTACAATTTATTGGTTATAAATTAGCGGAATGAAATGGGTGTGAAGATGAAAATTTTACGAGCTCCATTAAATGGAGAATTTGATTTCAGACGAGTAAATATACGACGACCCCGAAAACCACAATCAGTATAAACACCAAAAATATTTTTTAAAAATTTAAATAAAGGATTTTACACAGGCAATGAACAAGATTTTACTCCTCGTTTCAATTCCTGTCTTTTTTTCCCTTTTTTTTAAACTTCTTCAATCTCATCGATTCCACCGATGCTCAACTTAACGACTGGGAACTAATTCCTTCATCACACTAGCAAAACGAGTCGAACACAGTCTCCTAGTGACAATTGCGAATTCCAGTCCACGCTCTGCATCTACGCCTTAATGTTCACCTTTTATAGTTACATCCAAACATTCGCACGAGGAATTCACCCGTTCCGACTACCACACCCCATCCCCCACACACCAAAGCCGGCTAGCGAATCGCTTGATTGGGAGCATGCGGGGGTCTTCATCTCTCTCGCGTATAAAGCAAGATGACTTCAAACTGTAGCAGCTGCTGGATCAATGTCTATTGCCAGTCTATATAGTCTTCACTCATCTGCACTGGCACCAAGCGATGCTAAATGGACCAAAATAAAAGCTGCTTTGCAGGCCTCAACCTACAGCATGCTGAAAAAATAAATATATCTAAACGACCCCCTTTTTTTTCCCGCCAAAAAAAAAAATAGGAAAAAGGAGGGAAAAAACGTTTCTTTTCCTTTATCTGACATTCTTCTGGTCAAAAGAGCACGACTGGTCTTTTCGCTCAGATGAACAGCACAAAGTTTTCCAGGTTAACTTAAGACTTCCTCTTCACCCCGGAAGTTGTATTTTTTCCATTCTCAATCTTTTC